>JADBJO010001873.1:62500-65000 GCA_016801955.1 Conus betulinus
CCAGGACAAGGCGTGCGCCGGAGTGAGCGGTATAAACATGTGGCTGGAAGAAACGTGGAATATGAAGACTTCCTCACAAGCATCAATGGCTAGGCCCTGATTCACCAGAGTCAGTTTTTTGTTGTTGTTGTTGTTGTTGTTGTTGTTGTTGTCTTCCACGACAAGATAGAAACGTCAGGTTTTGGAGAGGAACGAGGAGATTCAATGATCGTCAATGGCTTGCCAATCTTTGGCTTTCAGGCCACCGATGAGTTATGGACACACGCGTGCAGCAATTTCTTTTCGTCGTTTACAATTTTTTTTTTCCCCCATTTCATTAACTGCGATCAAAATACGCAAGAGAGCGAGAGAGAGAGAGAGAGAGAGAGAGAGAGAGAGAGAGAGAGAGAGAGAGAGAGAGAGAGAGAGATGATGAGTGAGAGATGAGAGAGAGAGGAAATGGTGATGATGATGGTGGTGGTGGTGGCGGGACTGCAAGCAAGTGTGAAACGTATGCAGGAGTGCTACGGACGAGCGGAGTTCACCGACATAAAACATGATGACTTCCCAAACGCTGTCGATGGGCGGAAATGGGCCTGGCTGACCGGATTAAGGTTCGTGTCGTCTTCCCTGTGTGATGGGAACGCCAAGCTGTCGATAAACACGCGATAATTGTCAATGTCTTCACGATCTGGTGGGGTGGGGGGGTGGGGGTTAAGAGTGGCAGTTATTTATTGACGGGACATGTGGCCGGTTTTATTTTTTTCCCCTCCATCGCTCATTTTTTTTTTTTCGTCCTCGATTTTCCTGGAAGAGAGAGAGAGAGAGAGAGAGAGAGAGAGAGAGAGAAGAGAGAGAGAGAGAGAGAGAGAGAGAGAGAGAGAACAGACAGAGACAGATACTGACAGAGAAAGAGAGAGAGAGAGCGACGGGGACAGGGGGGGGGGGGGGGGGGGGGGGGGGGGGAGGGGCGATCGTACACAGGAATTAGAACACAAATATGGACAGGAAATAACAACAATGCTAATAGTGATAACAGTGATATCCAAAACACACAACGCTGTTTCAAATAAATAAATCTGGACGCACAAATTTTCATATAGGGTAAAATAATCAACGAAAGCTTATTCCAGTTTCTTTACACTCACGCTGCAGAAAGCCGGAATAAAGCAAACTGAGTGATCACACCCCTGCTCTGCCTTTTCTGGAATATCCCACAGAATCTGAGAAGGGGGCGACGAATGCAGGCACTTCTAGTACAGTGAGAGCGCAGGTGCGAGCGGAATGTAACGCAAGGAGGTTTGCGCAGTGACAGCTAGCCATGTGCGGGCCCTGACACAACGGATTCAGTGCCATGTTGTCTCCAACGAAAGATGGGGGATGGTGGATGTCTCTGATGGCACGTCCGGGTCAGTGATTGTCAGTAGTGGGGGGGGGGGGGGGGGGGGGTGGGGAGAAAAAAAACAACGTTTAGGGGGGGGGGCTGCGTTCCCTTTAACTAGATTAATCCGTATTAGGAAGAGTCCACGTAGCAATTTTTTTTCTTTCCGTCGTTCGCGCAGGGAGAGACGGGGGAGAGGGGGGGAGTCTTCCCTTTAAGCTAGATTTAATCGCTCATTAGAAAGATGGGAGAGAGAAGTAGAGAGAGGAGAGAGAGGAGAGAGAGGGAGAGAGATGTAGAGAGAGAGAGGGGGGGCGGGATTGAGAGGGGGAATTGGGAGAGAAGCTGGAGAGAGATGAGAGAGGGAGAAGGGAGGGAGTGTGTGTGTTGTGTGTGTGTGTGTGTTGTGTGTGTGTGTGTGTGTGTTTGTGAGAGAGAGAGAGAGAGAGAGAGAGGAGAGAGAGAGAGAGAGAAAGGAGAGAGAGAGGTGTTGAGGGAGAGAGATACAGAGAGACTCGGGAGAGAGAGAGGGGGGTGAGATAGAGAAAGAAAGGGAGAGAGAGAGACAGGAGAAAAGTGAGAGCGGGAGAGAAACAGAAGAGATGGAGACACAGAGAGTAGGGCGAGAAAGAGAAAGAGAGAGAGAGAGAGACATATAGAGAGAGAGAGAGAGTAGAGAGAGAAGAGAGAAAGAGAGACAGACAGACAGACAGACAGAGACAGAACAGGAAGGCTCCCATAGCAGTCGCGCAGCGTTGAAACGACATAGAACATGGCGACTGACCACCCCATGCCATGAATGGATCGGATGAGCTCCGGCCTGACACATTAAGGCCCGTTGTCTTTTCGCGCATGGGATGGTGAATAGCTCGCTCTCTCCAAGAACCCGTGCTGATTGTCTACGTCCTGACATATATGGTGGGCTTAAAGACTGGCTGTTATCTATTCATGCACACGCAGCACTTTTCTTGCTGCCCTCTCTCCTCTCTCTCTCTCTCCTCTCTCTCTCTCTCTCCTGTGTGTGTGTGTGTGTGTGTGTGTGTGTGTGTGTGTGTGTGTGATGTGTGTGCGTGCGTGCATGCGTGCGGTGCGCTGCTGCGTGGCGTGCGTGCGTGTGTGTGTGTGTGTGTGTTTTTCTTT
>JADBJO010001873.1:70000-90000 GCA_016801955.1 Conus betulinus
AAAAACCCATCACCACAGCAGCAACCGGTACTGAAATGAAATAACCACGGACACTACAACGTAAGGGAGGATACCTTTACGATTAGGAATGAAACACAAGTTGTTTTCTTCAACAAACACACCGGACAGGAAAGTGCAGGTCTGCAGCCAAAGGCCGACCAGGTGCAGGTGAAAAAAAAAAAGGCAATCTGGTGGACAGCACACTCACTTACTAAATCAAAGATTCTCCGGTCAGTGGTCCAGACCTCAAGTGGGTGGTACGAGTGCTAGTCTTTCAGACAAAAACAATAAGCCGAGATTCCCTGAGTAGCATGCATTTACGAAAGAGAACCCACGGCTAAGAGGAAATTGTTCCAGGCAGATCACTGCAGGAACACTCACCTGAACAGGTAAGAAAAAAAAAGCAAAGCCCAAACCCAACAAAGAAACACAGACAGAAGGAAACGTGTGGCATAGCAAAATGTTATGGACGCCATCACGAGGACTAGCAGCCCAAATTCCACACAGAGAAATCGGCTGAGAACTTACACAAACTTCCTCTCGCCCCCACCCCCCACCCTCATCCTCCCCCACCCGACCATTCAAGAGCTAAATAGCAACACTTACAGGCAAGGGCAGAAACAAACAGTGCAGAGAAAAAGACAAACATGGCGTTCCCTAACACAGCTAGGCGTGGGCATCAAAAAGGCAGAGGGAGAAATGCTTACGTATGTCTCCAGCATAAAAGCAAAGACCGCTGTTCTGAAAGAGCTATGCACAGACAGTAAAAGGCGGAGGAAGATTCATGTTAACTGGAGAAAAAAAAAAAAGTAATCGGCATTCTCTTCAAAAAAAGCAAAAGGAAGACATCTTCATGGGCTAAGATCTACTTAGCACATGCAGGTGAAGATGAACATTTACAAGAAAAATTTCATCTGTATTCCCCTAAAAAAGCTAAGAGAAAAGATATAAAAGAAGTTAGACTGCCTGGGTTCTTTCAGAACAGGATAACAAAACAACGGAGGAAAAAAAAACAAAACAAAAAAAACCAAAAAAAACTTCGAACCCACTTGAGAGATGGAAACTGCTAGGCGTACTCACTCGTAGAAGTCGTCAAAGCAAATGTTAACGATGTCTCCAGCATAAAAGCACAAGACCGCTGTTCTGAAGAGCTATGCACAGAAGTAAAAGGCGGAGGAAGATTCATGTTAACTGGAGAAAAAAAAAAAGTAATCGGCATTCTCTTCAAAAAAAAAGCAAAAAAGGAAGACATCTTCATGGGCTAAGATCTAGTTAGCACATGCAGGTGAAGATGAACATTTACAAGAAAAAATTCATCTGTATTCCCCTAAAAAAGCTAAGAGAAAAGATATAAAAAAAGTTAGAGTTCTTTCAGAACAGGATAACAAAACAACGGAGGAAAAAAAAAAAACAAAAAAAAACAAAACAAAAAAAAAAAACTTCGAACCCACTTGAGAGATGGAGAACTGAGTACCTCGACTCGTAGAGTCTTCAAAGCAAAATTGTGATCTTTACGTCATTGCTGTGAAGACTCTACTACGAGTCGAAGTACTCAATTCCTCATCTCTCAAGTGGGTTCGAAGTTTTGTTTTTTTTTTCCTCCGTTGTTTTGTTATCCAAAGAGAAAAGATGTTTACAAGAAATGATTCGACTAACATTTTATCACGATGGCTGACGCTCTAAAGGTACTGTCAGCTAGTCATCCTCAGGCAATGTCGTTTTCCTATATTTATTGTGTGCAAAAGAGAAATGTATCTTCTATATGGAAGGGGAATATGATCTTTGAATTAAACAAGTGAATATGCTCTCCAAATAAAATTAGCGAATATACTCTCTGAATGAAGTAAGTGCATACATTGATCTGAACGAAAGAGAAGGTGAATGCGCCTTGAATTAGAGAGGATAGTTTACTCTTTGACTGAAAGAGCTGAACGTATTCTCTGAACAAAGAAAGGTGTATATTTTCTCTCAATGAAAATGGTTCATTTGTTGTCTAAATAAAGTGAATATGTTCTCTGACTGAAAGAGGTGAATATACACGCTAAATCAGAGGTAAACACACTCGCTGAATAAAAAAAAGGGGGATTACACTTTGAATCAACAAAAGATGTGAACATACTCGCTGAACACAAGAGATGAATACATTCTCTGAATAAAAGCGGTAGATATGCTCTCCGAATAAAAATGGTGACCATACCAGCTGCCGTGGCGAAATGGATAGCGTCGCGGACTCCCGGCTGGGAGGTCGTGGGTTCGATTCCCATCAGGGCCATGTGGGATTTTTCTGCCCCGACCGGCTTGTGCCCAGAGTTGAGTTTGCTACGGACTCAGCTGGGAAGACCGGGACCACACAGTCGAGTTTCGTCCACTAAAATGGATACATCTCTCTGACAGTGTAACTCCAATTTCCTGGCCAACACTGCGGGTGTCTGTATCTCTGGGGTCTAGCTGACGCCGGGATATATTATGAGAGCAAGCGTAGAAGACAACTCCGTCATGCAGTCTCAGACCGGAAAGAAAACCCATAGCATCATCTTCGTCATCCTCATTCTCATCGATCAGCATTAATTTAAAAAAAAAAAAGGTCTCAGATTCTGTGACCCATCATGCCCTGCTCTTCTGGTGACCTCAGTTTGATGTTCTCTCCACGTCTGTGGCCTTGGTTTGGTTCCGTCGGGGGTCACTGTTATTGGCAAATTCAGGGGGGGAGGGGGGGGGGGGGGGGGTGGACGGACGTGGTGGCGCCCTCGGAGGGAGTGAGCGGCGTGGGTGCAATGCCCCTGAAGTGGCATAAAGGATGGGACGGGGAAAAAAAAAACAGAATCGTGACGATGCTCTCTGAATCAAACAAGTGAAGAAACTCTATGAACGAGGCATACAACCACGCTCTTAACGTCAAAGAGGTGAATGTACTCTCTATTTGAAACAGCTGATTGTGGTCTTTGAATCAAAAGCGTTAACATGCTAACTGAATCAAGAGGCGAATGTATTGTCTGGGCAAAAGAGATGCAACACGCGCTAAAACAAAAAAGAGACGAACATACTCGCTGAATGAGACAGCTATACGTACTCTCTGAATAAAACAGGCAACTATACTCAATGAAAAAAAATGAACATGCTCTCTGAATGAAACATGACAGAGATGAAAACACTCGCTAAATGAAATCACTGAACAACTTCTCTGAATGATAGACGCCCATAATCTTTGATTAAAACATATTAGTGTACTCTCTGATTCAGAGATAAAAGACGAATACGTTCTGTAAAGGAAGGAACGCAAGCAATCTCTCCCACTGGAATGGAATGGGTCCAAATCAGGGGTAGACTACTCTCTTACTACAGAACACAGACCGCAGTTCTCGACACAGCAACAATGAAGATTTGATACGTTTTCTTGCAGAGCGTGTGCTTGCGTGCGTGCGTGTGCGTGCATGCGCACGCGTGTTTGTGTGTGTGTGTGTGTGTGTGTGTGTGTGTGTGTGTGTGTGTGTGTGTGTGTGTGTGTGTGTGTGTAGGAGAGAGAGGGAGAGAGAGAGGAAGAAAAAGAAAGAGAGAGAGACCACCCGCGCGTATGCATGTGTGCATGTATTTGAGCATGGAGAGAGATACAGAGAGAGTGAGAGGATTTGTGTACGAGAGGATCTCTAGCTTCGCACTGTAAGGAAAGTCTTACAGCTTTTCTGACAGACACAGTAACCCAACGACAGGCTACAGCAACATCCACACATTCTTCATCGGCCTCCTCCCAGCTTGCCCCAGCCTCCATGAAACTGAAGTCAGTAATTTAAAAACAAATAGCCCATAAGAACAACAGTACAATGAACGTTAACGAGGGCTGAATCATCATCGTCTTGAATTTTGAGTGTTGCTGAGATGAAGCGGATTCTGGAAGTATGCCATTCGTGTTGGAAAAAGATCAAACACTTAACCATTGTGTGTATGTGAACTGACCAGACTAGCTTTAACTTTGACGGTCAATCGGCTGTTTTACGCCGTCTTCGAAATCTTTTAACCTTAGGATCTCTCTCTCTCTCTCTCTCTCTCTCTCCTCTCTCTCTCTCTCTCTCTCTCTCTCTCTGTGTCGTCGATTTATCATCAATAAATAACTTGGTGAAATATTCCATTACTTTGTAGAGAATCTTGTACAGTCAGCACATCAAGAGTGAATATCTATTTTTCGCAACAGGTTCGTCAAATCTTCTTCCTGAAGTCCGCGAGGAGTCATGGGAGCACCACAATGAAGAACAGATCATCGGGTTCCTTCAGTTCTGTTGGCGGCCATGTGCCGAGGCCCTGGGTTGGTGACTACGTGTTCCCGGTCCAGTGTGCGGTGTTGTCAGTCCATGGTTGTGTCTGCTCCTCTCCATCTCCCTCTGTCAGCAGCTCACCAGAGGATTGTTTCAGCAAGGCCACCGTGTTACGGATGGTGTGCGCTGCGTGTTTTGCTGTCTGACTCTCACCTGAAGAAGTTTGGATGCGTGTACGTCTTTTCCCTACACACATCCACACCATTCGAACATAGGTAGCCAGGCAACAAGTTAAGTTTCCCCTTTTTTTTTTTTTGCTGCCTGATTCATCAAATCATAACAAATACACATTACATGACAGGCATAAGCAGGCACAGCGTAAAGTTCTCGCCACCACCAAAGGGCGCACAACGACACTAGATGTTATATTGCCACATCAAACCAAGCTGGCACCCCACAGCAGTGTCACCACAAGCAGTCTATGCACTTTGGCCGCATCTGGCCCTAGTCACAATGCTCACACATTTCAGAAACCACTCACAGGAGCAGTTCGTGGAGTCCTTCCTGGGACTCCCACAGAACAGAAGAACACACGTCGACTCGACGGAAAACGAAGCCGCTCACGGAAGTAGTTCGTGAATACCTTCCAGGGACTCCCACACAACAACAGAACACACGTCGTCGACTCGACGGAAAACGAAGCCGCTCACGGAAGTAGTTCGTGAATACCTTCCAGGGACTCCCACACAACAACAGAACACACGTCGACTCGACGGAAAACGAAGCCGCTCACGGAAACAGTTCGTGGAGTTCTACCAGGGAGGGACTCCCACACAACAGAAGAAACACAAGTCGCCGTCCCGACGAATCTGATGTCCTTCCCACACACCAGCTCATTGCTGACCACACGGACAGCCTCTCCATACCCCTATGGGGTAGAGACGGCGGTTAGGCATGGGCTGCACCCCACACACCCTGATGGCAATGCACATACGACGTCTACTGACCACTTGCTCAGCCTCTCCATGCCCCCACGGGGTAGAGACCGTGGCTGGACACGGGCTGCACCCCACACCCGGATGGCAGTCAGCACTAGGTCGGGCACGGGGACTTCACCGACACCTGGGGAGCTGACTGCCAGCGAGGACCTGCCTTCAGTCTCCCTTCGGCTCTCTGAAAGTGTTGTTCGGCCGGCAGCTCTTCGGAGACTGAAGGGAAATCCTCGCTCACCCGACAAACACGAAACGCAAGCGAATATCTGTCAAATAAACAGGTCAACCGGCTTTACAGGTTTACCTGTTCGGTCAAACGTGTCCCCAAAATTTGGGACCGGACGACACACTACTGTCTGTCACACACTGGATCTTGTGTTATGGCCGTACCAACAGTTGTCTTTTCTTTGCTGACGTCAGTGGGTCTTCGTGTGGTCTTACGTGTTGTGCCGCTTGATGATTTGAAGCGCTCGTTTATTGATGATACTAGATCAGTATGTCTGTTGTTTTAGTTCCGCGCACTAACACCCCGTATTCATGGCTTTCTTTATCCTAAGTCCGCTGCGATAGTCAAATGCAACATTTCGTCACTAATAATGCGTTTCATTGTGTTTGCACTTTCGAGTTCCCGACCCGGAAAAGAATTCCTGATTCAGTCCAACAAGAATATCAGGTTGAATGGTGCGACGCCACTGAAAAGAGCAACCAACTTTATGAAAACTGCAAGACCCGTCTTCCAACTTAAAAAAGTGCGTATTGCAGTGACGTGATCTCTACGTATTTACATTAATCGTGATTAGAAATGGTTACCATAAATTTGAAATTAAACTGCGTTGACACAAAAGAGTTTTCAAGGCATGAAAGAACATGCAAGTCTTGTCAATGCACTGAGTAATGAGTTCTGTTTGAGTTTGAAATATTAAAGGTATGTTAAAAAATCAGGTGATTTCTTTTCTTCAGTTTTTTTTTCACAATGTAATCTCTGGAAAGCAACCAAGTCTGTTTTACTGATATTTCCTCAGTTTATCAAGAACGGGAAATATCCATTTTTCTCCTGTAATATTTTGCTGTACTTCCATTCATAATACATTTCTCCAGCACGTTACACCATGTTTCAATTTGCGTAGGTTAGTTTGTTATCCTCCATGCCCCAACATCAGGTTGATGGATTCAGTAGCTTTGAAATCTGAAGTGCGCTCGAGCGAGCACGTGTGTGTGTGTGTGTGTGTGTGTGTGTGTGTGTGTGTGTGTGTGTGTGTGTGTGTGTGTGTGAGAGAGAGAGAGAGAGAGAGAGAGAGAGAGAGAGAGAGAGAGAGAGAGAGAGAGAGAGAGAGAGACAGACAGACAGACAGACAGACAGACAGAGCGAGAGAAATACGTCAAATTGTAAGTTCACGTTGCCAACATTTTTGGCATACGGCAGTCTTTTGACAGGTCAGTAATGAAAACGTCAGGGCATGTATTAAAAAGAAATCTATCGAAACATGTGAGGGGTCTGTCAAAAAAAAACTAATTGAAAAAGAAATATCTAGCTTTGTATTTATCACATATAGTGTTGCTGTCTCTGCCCCCCCCCCCTTCTTTCCTTCCCTTTCCCGTCTCTCTCTCTCTCTCTCTCTCTCTCTCTCTCTCTCTCTCTCTCTCTCTCTCTCTCTCTCTCTCTCTCTCTCTCTCCCCCCTTCAAACGTCCTTGGTCTGTTCCAGCCCCTCTCCAGTGCGATTCTTCACGCTCCCCGTGATCAACAAATCACGATATGTCTGGCACACAAGCCAAATAAAAAACTACAAAACAAATTTTACAAAACAACTGAGACATGATGCAGACCCCCCCCCCCTCTCTCTCTCTCTCTCTCTCTCTGTCGCTCACTCTGTTGCACACACACACACACACACACACACACACACACACACACACACACACACACACATATATATATATATATATATATGTATATGTGTGTGTGTGTGTGTGGTGTGTGTGTGTGTGTGTGTGCGCGTGCGCGCGTACGTGCGCGTGTGTGAGAGAGAGAGAGAGAGAGAGAGAGAGAGAGAGAGAGAGAGAGAGAGAGAGAGAGAGAGATTTTCTCTTACTGTCTATAGCTTTACAAAGCTCTTTCACAGGAAATCTCGATCAACATCTAAATTTTCTGTCGGCTCGATAAAAATGTTTGAACAATTCACACACCAATGGGAGAACTCTTTAATCTTGTTGGTTTGTTTCCTTGTGTGTTTGTTTTCATTGCAAATCTGATTCCTTACACTGAACGCCTCTGCAATAAATATGGCTAGTATGGGAGAACTCTTTAATCTTGTTGGTTTGTTTATTTGTGTGTTTTCATAGCAAATCTGATGTCTTACACTCAACACCTCTGCAATAAATCTGGCTAGTTCCCATAAATTTTCTTCATATTGTGTTTTTATTATATTAATCATACGTCTTCACACTCGGAATTTAAAGTTTGCAAGTACATCTCTATATTTGTAATGTGTGACAAATATTTTTCAGCTTCAAACGAGCACTTAAATGAATAAAACCATCGATATCTATCCGTGTTCGCCGTGTACGAATGCCAGTTCCGCTTATAGTTACATATCAAAGCATCCTTCAATTCATCTATGTAGCCAGTCTGGTAGCCTACACCTTGGCATACCTCACAATGCTGAAACCATTTTTGACCAGTGTTTTTCCTAATCGTCGATGTCCGGTTGTGATGACCTGCTTCGTGCTGGTAAAGAAAAAAAAATCATAGGCTTGTTAGCAAAATCTTGCATGTGCTGATTCAGTCAATTTTAGCCATTTTAAAATGCACTTTAAAGTACTCCTCATTCACAATGGATGTCTGCCTGTCTCACCGTAGACAGTGTGTATGCTTTTTACTGCAAACAAGAACTTTCTCTATTTCTGTATTGTTTCGAAGTCCACAAATTTCTACCGAAAATGTCAGAACAGGTTCAAATCATATACTGAAAAGTTTCCAAAATACACTCGGGTCGACACAACTTTGATTATACATGCATTTATATATTTGAAGCACTCTTTTCGTATCTTTCCTACACATTTCATCAAAGATGACATTTAAACTTCCGACATTGTCCCTCCTCGGAAACTCATCTGGTTTATCTATTTCTATTTATAAATATATGGGCCTTCATTGATTTTGCTTACGACAGATGCCAACCCTTTTCCCCCCACCTCTTCTATATTCTTCTACGATGTTCTTGAAGTGACCAACACCACTTTTTGTTGTTCTCTGAATCGAATTTTTTTGTTGTCTTCCTTATCTATTGTTCCATGCCTTTTCTCGATGTCTTTCATATTTTGACTTCACCTGTCCCAATGTCCTGCCTGACAGAACCAAGATAATTCTGCCTTGCTTTCGTGTTTTGTTCCAAAGATCGAGAGTGTTCTGTCTGTTGAACTGCGCTGAGTGCCAGACCCTCATCAGTTAAGCCTTCAGACCCAGAGTTGGGAGGGGATATGATCGGTATTCCTGCTTCGAGTTTCAGGCATACATTTGACCGAATCCGTTTGTTTGCTGTTTACTTTTCTTGCTGTTGCATTTTACTGACACTGGTTCAAACGGCACCGTCACAACAACAAAGGAGGTAGAAAGACACAAACACAAGCAAGAGAACTTTCAGTCTGCTCCTGGTCACTATATCTTAATTAATCACTGACAAAATGCGCTTTGTCATAAAGTTCATAAAAATGGCCAGGAAATGTCACAGCAAGCACGAATACACAAATTATCGACCAGCATTTTCGACATCATCCAAAACTACATCACTCTGATCAGTAAACTTTCCAGCGTTTGATGATTGACCAGCTATAATCTTTACGTTCCACGGTTTGCTGTAATATATCAAATTATCACGATTTTCACCAGCACGTTCAAAACACGTCTTCACGCTGTGGCGAGTACGTCTCAGCGCCCCCTCCTCCCCACCCCCACTCCCACACACACACCTACCTCCCAGACAGAGAGAGAGAGAGAGAGAGAGAGAGAGAGAGAGAGAGAGAGAGAGAGAGGAGAGAGAGAGAGAGAGAGAGAGAGAGAGAGAGAGAGAGAGAGAGAGAATAAACAAACATAAAAGTGACAGCAGCAAAAAAACAAAAACAAAACAAAAAAAAAACAACTTCATTATTCAGAGTTATCAAATGTCAAAGCGCACGGCAGAGAAGCCCATTCATGACCTTTGCCTTTCATATCGGGCCATAACCCGAAAGGCGATTGAATGCCCAGCTCTATGACATCTTCCAACGACGACGCCCCTCCCATAGACCCATCCTCCCTCCCCTTCCACCCCTGACGGATGGAACGGTGATACAGACCCCAAGGGATAGCTGTTAATGGTCTGTAATCTGCCCCTGACCAGGGTGGCAAAGGAAGGTTCTCCAGGAGACAGTTATTCGACACGACTGGGTGGAGATGGCTGGGCGATGCCTGAGGAACCCTGGGCACAGTTCTGTTCAAGGGATAGCTGTTAATGGTCTGTAATCTGCCCCTGACCAGGGTGGCAAAGGAAGGTTCTCCAGGAGACAGTTATTCGACACGACTGGGTGGAGATGGCTGGGCGATGCCTGAGGAACCCTGGGCACAGTTCTGTTCGGCTGAATGCCCCGCGTGAAGGTAGAGAGTTCATGAAGACCTTGTGGGTCCCTGGTGGCTCCCTCCAACAGGGGCACGCTCACCATTGATCGTTCTTCGATTTCGCCACATTTTATTGAATCCATTTGTTTGTTGTTTACTGGGCGTGTTGTTGCATTCTAATTTCCTGTTGGACCTGGGTTTAATGTCACGTCTCTACAACAAAGGTGGAAGCAAGACAGAAAAAATAAAAGTAAGAGAATTGGCAGTCTGCTCTCTGGTCAGTATCACCTGAGTTTTCATCTTAACCACTGACGAAACTCGCTTTGTCATCAAGGTCATAAAAATGGCCTGGAAATGGCCACAGCAAGCACGAAAACACAAATCAGAGACTGGCATTTTCGACCACAACATCCAAAATCACATCACTTTAATCAGTAAAGTTTCCAACGTTTGATGATAAACCAGTCATAATCATTGCGTTCCACGGTTTGCTGTAGCCACGGTTTGCTGTAATATATCAAATTATTACGATTTTCATCAGCGCATTCAAAAACAAGTATTGACGCTGTTGTGAGTATGTCTCATGCATGCACCCCCCCCCCCCCCCCCCCCCCCCCCCCAATCCTCCACCTTCCAGAGAGAGAGAGAGAGAGAGAGACAGAGAGAGGGGACAGACAGAGAGACAGAGAGAGACAGAGACAGTAAACAAACATAAAAGTGACAGCAGCATAAAAAACGGTTGAATTATTCAGCATTATCAAATGCCAAAGCGCACGGCAGAGGAAGCCCATTCATGACGTTTGCCTTTCATGTCGGCCATAACCCGAAAGGCGATTAATGCCCAGCTCCATGTCGTCTTCCAACGACGCCCCTCCCATACACCCGTCCTCCTTCCCTTTTACCCCTGATGGATGGAACGGTGATACAGACCCCAGGGTTAGCTGTTAATGGTCTGCAATCTTCTCCTGACCAGGGTGGCAAAGGAAGGTTCTCCAGGAGACAGTTATTCGACACGACCGGGGGTGGAGATGGTTGGGCGATGCCTGAGGAACCCTGGGCACAGTTCTGTTCGGCTGAATGCCCCGCGTGAAGGTAGAGAGTTCATGAAGACCTTGTGGGTCCCTGGTGGCTCCCTCCAACAGGGGCACGCTCACCATTGATGATTCTTCGATTTCGCCACATTTTATTGAATCCATTTGTTTGTTGTTTACTGGGCGTGTTGTTGCATTCTAATTTCCTGTTGGACCTGGGTTTAATGTCACGTCTCCACAACAAAGGTGGAAGCAAGACAGAAATACAAGTAAGAGAATTTGCAGTCTGCTCCTGGTCAGTATCACCTGAGTTTTCATCTTAACCACTGACGAAACTTGCTTTTCATAAAGTTCATAACAATGGCCTGGAAATGGCCACAGCAAGCACGAAAACACAAATTATAGACTGGCATTTTCGACCACAACATCCAAAAATCACATCACTCTAATTAGTAAACTTTCCAACGTTTGATGATTAACCAGTTATAATCTTTACGTTCCATGGTTTGCTGTAATATATCAAATTATGACAATTTTCATCAGTGCGTTCGAAAACACGTATTGACGCGTCTCATCGCCCCCCACCCCCCCACCCCCCCCCCTCTCTCTCTCTCTCTCTCTCTCAATCCAATCCCCAACCTTCCAGAGAGAGAGAGAGAGAGAGAGAGAGAGAGAGAGAGAGAGAGAGAGAGAGAGAGACAGACAGACAGACAGACAGACAGGCAGAGAGAGTAATCAAACATAAAAGTAACAGCAGCACAAAAACAAACAAAACAAAACAAAAAACCGACTTCATTATTCAGAGTTATCAAATGTCAAAGCACACGGCAGAGGAAGCCCATTCATGATGTTTGCCTTTCATGTCGGCCATAACCCGAAAGGCGATTGAATGCCCAGCTCCATGTCGTTTTCCAACGACGCCCCTTCCACCACCTCCTCCTCCCCCCCCCCCCCCACTCCGACCCCTGACGGATGGAACGGTGATACAGACCCCAGGGTTAGCTGTTAATGGTCTGCAATCTTCTCCTGACCAGGGTGGCAAAGGAGGTTCTCCAGGAGACAGTTATTCGACACGACTGGGTGGGAGATGGCTGGGCGATGCCTGAGGAACCCTGGGCACAGTTCTGTTCGGCTGAATGCCCAACGTGAAGGTAGAGAGTTCATGAAGACCTTGTGGGTCCCTGGTGGCTCCCTCCAAGGGGAACACGCTCACCATTGATGATTCTTCGATTTCGTCACATTTTATTGAATCGTTTTGTTTGTTGTTTACTGGCGTGTTGTTGTCCATTCTAATTTCCTGTTGGACCTGGGTTTAATGTCACGTCTCCACAACAAAGGTGGAAGCAAGACAGAAATACAAGCAACAGAATTTGCAGTCTGCTCCAGGTCAGTATCACCTGAGTTTTCATCTTAACCACTGACAAAACTCGCTTTGTCATCAAGTTCATAAAAAAAGGCCTGGAAATGGCCACAGCAAGCACGAAAACACAAATTTTAGACTGGCATTTTCGACCACAACATCCCAAAACACATCACTCTAATCAGTAAACTTTCCAAGTTTGATGATAAACCAGTCATGATCATTACGGTCCAAGTTTGCTGTAATATATCAAATTATTACAATTTTCATCAGTGCGTTCAAAAACAAGTATTGACGCTGTTGTGAGTACGTCTCATGCCCCCCCCCCCCCCTCCCGCCCCATTCCTCCACCTCCACAGAGAGAGAGAGAGAGAGAGAGAGAGAGAGAGAGAGAGAGAGAGAGACAGACAGAGACAGAGACAGTAAACAAACATAAAAGTGGCAGCAGCATAAAAAACGATTAAATTTTTCAGCATTATCAAATGCCAAAGCGCACGGCAGAGGGAAGCCCATTCATGACGTTTGCCTTTCATGTCGGCCATAAGCCGAAAGGCGATTGAATGCCCAGCTCCATGTCGTCTTCCAACGACGCCCCTCCCATACACCTGTCCTCCTTCCCTTTACCCCTGATGGATGGAACGGTGATACAGACCCCAGGGTAGCTGTTAATGGTCTGCAATCTTCTCCTGACCAGGGTGGCAAAGGAAGGTTCTCCAGGAGACAGTTATTCGACACGACTGGGTGGAGATGGCTGGGCGATGCCTGAGGAACCCTGGGCACAGTTCTGTTCGGCTGAATGCCCCGCGTGAAGGTAGAGAGTTCATGAAGACCTTGTGAGTCCCTGGTGGCTCCCTCCAACAGGGGCACGTTCACCACTGATGATTCTTCGATTTCGCCACATTTTATTGAATCCATTTGTTTTTTGTTTACTGGGCGTGTTGTTGCATTCTAATTTCCTGTTGGACCTGGGTTTAATGTCACGTCTCTACAGCAAAGGTGGAAGCAAGACAGAAATACGAGTAAGAGAATTTGCAGTCTGCTCCTGGTCAATATCACCTGAGTTTTCATCTTAACCACTGACAAAACTCGCTTTGTCATCAAGGTCATAAAAATGGCCTGGAAATGGCCACAGCAAGCACGAAAACACAAATTATAGACTGGCATTTTCGACCACAACATCCAGAACACATCACTCTAATCAGTAAACTTTCCAACGTTATAATCTTTACGTTCCACGGTTTGCTGTAATATATCAAATTATGACAATTTTCATCCGTGCGTTCAAAAAACACGTATTGAAGCGTCTCATCGCCCTCTCCCCCCACCCCCCCTCTCTCTCTCTGTCTCCCAATCCCAACACTTCCAGAGAGAGAGAGAGAGAGAGAGAGAGAGAGAGAGAGAGAGAGAGAGAGAGAGAGAGAGAGAGACAGACAGACAGTCAGACAGACAGACAGGCAGAGAGAGTAATCAAGCATAAAAGTAACAGCTGCACAAAAAAACCGACTTCATTATTCAGGATTATCAAATGTCAAAGCGCACGGCAGAGAAGCCCATTCATGATGTTTGCCTTTCATGTCGGCCATAACCCGAAAGGCGATTGAATGTCGACCTCTATCTCGTCTTCCAACGACGTCCCTCCCACCACCACCTCCCCCTTCCTCCCCTTCCCCCCCCTTCCTTCCCCCCCCTGACGGATGGAACGGTGATACAGACCCAGGGAATAGCTGTTAATGGTCTGCAATCTTCTCCTGACCAGGGTGGCAAAGGAAGGTTCTCCAGGAGACAGTTATTCGACACGACTGGGTGGAGATGGCTGGGCGATGCCTGAGGAACCCTGGGCACAGTTCTGTTCGGCTGAATGCCCCGCGTGAAGGTAGAGAGTTCATGAAGACCTTGTGGGTCCCTGGTGGCGCTCGCTAAGGGGGACACGTTCACCATTGATGATTCTTCGATATCGCCACTACTGTCGTCGGTGTTGGGGTGGGTAGGTGGTGTCCTTCTGTACACTGGATCAGAACAGGCGCTACTGACCACCACTAAAGTGACTCTGGGCAGCTATGCAGTGTTTCCTGTGGGCGGTGTGCCCTCTGAATTCTTCATACTGATTGCTTCCCTGTGTTGGGGAAACTACAGGATTAACATGTACGTGGTTAAGCTATGGGGGGAAAGTACGGAAAAGAGATAGATCGTTACGTTACATGGTTTGCTTGTAATATACAGAATAGAGACAGATTTTATCAGGTGCGTTCGAAACACGTAGTGAAGCGTCTCATCGCCACCCACCCCAGAGACCCCCTCCACCCTCCTCTCTCTCTCTCAGGAGAGAGATCGAGAGACCTGGAGGAGAAGAGAAGAGAGAGAGAGAAGAGGAACTGAGAGATGAGAGAGAGGGAGAGAGACGATGGAGAGAGACAAACAGACAGACAGACAGGCAGAGAGAGAGTAATCAAACCTAAAAAGTAACAGCAGAGACAGAGGAACAGGGACAAAAAAAAACACAAACCGACTTCATGATTCAGCTTATCAACATTCAAAGCCACCGGCAGCGGAAGGCCCTTCATGAGATTTGCCTGTCAGAGTCGGCCCTAACACGAAAGAGCGTTGAATGCCCAGCTCCATGGTCGTTTTACACGACGCCCTTCACCAGGGGAGGCCTCCTCCCCCCCCCCCACTCCGACCCCCTGACGGAGAGAGACGGTGCATACAGGACCCCAGGGTTAGCTGTTATGGTCGCAATCTTCTCCTGACCAGGGTGGCAAAGAGAGAGGTTCTCCAGGAGACAGTTAGAGGGCAGGACTGAGAGTGAAGAGATGGTAGGGCTTGGCCTGAGAACTGTGAGACGAGTTCTGTTCGAGCGAGAGAGCCCAACGTGAGAGGTAGAGAGAGTAGATGAGTACCTTGTGGAGAGAGGTGGCTCCCTCCAAGGGGAACACGCTCAACCATTGATGATTCTTCGATTTCGAGTAGACAATTGAGATGAAGAAGTTTGTTGTTGTTTACTGGGCGTGTTGTCCATTCTAATTTCCTGTTGGACCTGGGTTTAATGTCGTCTACACAACAAAGAAGAGAAAGCAAAGACAGGAAATACAAGCAAAGAATTTGCAGTCGAGAGACAGCGTCAGTATCACCTGAGTTTTCATCTTAACCACTGACAGAAAACTCGCTTTGTCATCAAGTTCATACAGTGAAAAAGGCCTGGAGAAGAGGACAGAGCAGCACGGAAAACACAAATTTTAGAGGACTGGCATTTTTCGACCCAGACATCCAGAAACCACAATCACTCTAATCAGATCAACTTTACAAGTTTGATGAGAAACCAGTCATGATCCATTCCGGTCAAGGTTGCTGTAATATATCAAATTATTACAATTTTTCATTTCAGTGCGTCACCCAAAAACAGTCTAGTGTGATTATTGGACGCGTGTGAAGTACGTCTCATGACCCCCCCCCCCCCTCCCGCCCCATCTCACCTTCCACAGAGAGAGAGAGAGGAGATGAGAGCAGGCGAGAGCGACCTCACACCCCCAGAGCAGCTCATCTACCCCCACACCACCTCCTCCACATCCCCCCCCCGCCCCCTCCCGCGAGCGAGAGGACGGAGAGGAGAGATGAGGAGGAGACGAGAGGAGAGAGGGAGGAGGAGAGAGAGAGAAGAGCGAGAGAGAGGAAGAGAGAGAGAGAGGGGAGGGAGAGGAGGAGCGTGAGAGTAGAGAGGAAGGGGAGAAGAGACGGGGAGAGGGAGCGAGGGAGAGAGGATGAGGAGAAGACAGCGAACAAGAGACGTAAACAAACCTAGGGAGTGGCAGCAGACATAAAACAACGAGGTAAATTTTTCAGCATTATCAAATGCCAGAAGCGCCGGAGAGAGGAGAAAGCCGAGGTCAGTTCATTACGGTTTGACCTTGCTGTCGGCGCCATAGCGAGAGAGGCGATTGAATGCCCAGCTCAATTGTCGTCTCGCAACGACAGCCCCTCCCATACACCTGTCCTCCTTCCCTTTACCCCTGATGAGATGGAAACGAAGGATACCAGAAACACCAGGGTTAGCTGTTAAATGGTCTGCATCTTCTCCTTCTGACAGGGGTGGCAACCAAAGGAAGGTTCTCCAGAGACAGTTTTATTCGAAACGACTGGGTGAGGATGGCTGGGGCGATGCCTGAGGAACCCTGGGCCCGTTCTGTTAGGCGGAATGCCCGCGTTGAGGTAGAGAGTTTGTCATGAAGACCGTGTGAGCCTGGTGGCCTCCCTCCAACAGGGGCCACGTTCACACTGATGAGTCTTCGATTGCCACATTTTTATGAAATCCATTTGTTTGTGTTTACGGGGCGTGTGGTTGCCTTTATTTCTGTGAGACTGGGTTTAGAGTACGTCTCGCTCCAGCAAAGGTGACGAAGCAGGAGACAGAACTTAGAGTAAGAGCATGCCGTCTGCTCCTGGTCCATCTCACCGAGTTTATCTTAACCATGACAAATCGCTTGTCATCAAGGTCCCACCATGGCTGGCCAAACGGGCCCCGCCGCCCTGACCCCCCCTATTGGCCTTTCGCCTCCAAACAGGAGGGAGACGACCCCCACCCACTCACTGTGTTCCTTCCGGTTCCCTTTTTCAGACAGTGATTATAGTGTCCCCCCCTCCCCCCACCCACACCACGCCCACCCCCCCTTATCTACACACCTCAATCCGTTTGTTGGTTTCCCCCACCCCACCCTCACTCATACCCAGCACCCTACCCACAACATCCCCCTTTTGTTTTGCTAGTTTTCTTTCTGGAGATAGATCCTTTTGAGTGTCTATATCTTTTTTGAGAGTGATTTTGTAGTTGTGTGTTTTTTTACCCCCGGTACCTACATTATCTTTGGTTTTTTGTGTCAGGGAGAACCTCTACTAGTCCTATCACCCCGTTTATCCTTTGGCTCCCCGGCCAATGTTGTTTTATTCGTGCGTTCAAAAACACGTATTGACAGTGTATCATCGCCCTCTCCCCCCCCACCCCCCCCTCCTCTCTGTCTCCAATCCCCACCTTCCAGAGAGAGGAGAGGCGAAAGAGAGAGAGGAGGAGAGCTCTGCCCCCCCGACCCCCCCCAGACACCTGACACGCCTACACAGAGGGAGCATTTTCTCTGCCATGTTTTTTTCCCCGAGTAACGCTCTTCTCCTTATCCTTATTGCATCCCCAACCAGGGATGAGGAGAGAGAGAGACAGACCAGACAGTCAGACAGACAGAAGGCAGAGTGGATTCGCTCATCAAGCACTCTCGCAATCTTAAGTTATTGTTTGATGTTGTGCTATTCACGGCTCTCTTCTGCACTATCAGATATACTGAATCCGACTTAGTATTCAGGAATTGATCTCAAAGTCAAAAGAGCACGGCAGAGAAAGCCCATTCAGGGGGGCATGGTTGCCTTCTCAATGTCGGCCATAACCCGAAGGCGATTGAATGTCGACCTCGCCGCGTTTCCAACGACGTCCCTCCACCACCACCTCCCCCTTCACCTCGAGATGAGAGAGACTTCCAACCTGACGCGATGGAACGGTGTACAGCCCCCAGGGAATAGTGTTATTTTACCTAATGGTCGCGAATCTATTTTCTCAGACCAGGGGGCAAAAGGAAGGTTCTCCAGGAGATCAGGCGGATCGCAGCACCAAGATCTGGGTGGAGATGGTGGGCGATGCCTGAGGAAACCTGGGCACAGTCGTATTTGTTAGCGCTGATACGCACCCGATGTGAACGCGTCAGAGTTGCCCCCTGACGGGAACGAACCTTCACCGCGAGCTTCTCATGAAGACACCTTGTTGCGAGGTCACTGGGGCACCGTCCTCGCGCACTAGTATGTTCGGGACAACGTTTCCACCCCACTATGATGATGCTTCGATATCCCATACTGTCGGCAGAGTGTTGGGGTGGGTATGGTGAGTGTCTTCTGTACATCTTGGATCAGCAATCAGGCGCTACTCGCACCACCCCTAGAGAGTGACTTGGGAGAGATATGTCACCACAGTGAGGTTTGTACTGAGCAAACCTGTCACTAGCCTGAATTATGGTTTGGCAGGCCTTCCATCTATAATCCACAAGTATTTGAAACATTACAAAAAAAGTTGATTGCACTGATTGTCACATGCCAAGACAAATCCATAAGAACCCGAGAGAGAGAGAGAGAGAGAGAGAGAGAGAGAGAGAGAGAGAGAGAGAGAGAGAGAGAGAGACAGACAGACAGACAGAGACAGACAGAGCGACAGAGAGACAGACAGAGCGACACAGAGAGAGACACAGAGAGAGAGAGAGAGATTTCGTGAGGAAGGATCTGCATACTACAACCCAAGACTTTCTACTTACTTCCCTACCTATCCCACCTCTTCTTCCTTTGACCCTCATTCCTTTCCTGTCAAACATGGGCGGAACCAAAAGCCACAATCTCTCAGCCAACATCTACTGCGCAGCTCTTTTCATGGAGGATGGGAGTGGTGGGGTGAAAGGGGAGGAGCACGGGCCAGCAACCCGACACTGCTTCTTGCTTCACGGCCAAGGACCCCCTCATCCACTCTTTCTTCTCAAACCACTTTCACCTACACTCTTTCCTCCACGCCACCCGCACCCAGCTATTCCTCTAAAGGGACGAAGCCCAGGCAGATCAACAGTCTGTGTGGTGTTATAACGTGGTGTTGACGCTCCGATCCATCGTGGCCAAACAGGCGGGCGTAGACAAGCAACACCAGAAAGGCGGCCTTTACACAGCAGCTCTGCAGTCCCGTTCCACAGCCAGGTCAGGCCACGGACATGGACGGACCGTTCCACAGCCAGGTCAGGCCACGGACATGGACGGACCGTTCCACAGCCAGGGTCAGGCCACGGACATGGACGGACCGTTCCACAGCCAGGTCAGGCCACGGACATGGACGGGACTGTCCACATAGCCAGGTCAGGCCACGGACGGACCGTTCCACAGGCCACGGTGCAGGCCGTTCCACGGACATGGACGGACCGTTCCACAGCCAGGTCAGGCCACGGACATGGACGGACCGTTCCACAGCCAGGTCAGGCCACGGACATGGACGGACCGTTCCACAGCCAGTGCAGGCCACGGACATGGACGGACCGATGAACGAACAGACAGGAGGCGTGCTTGTAGCACTTATCATGAAGCAGCAGGGAAAGTTCCCGAAGTGAACGGCAGGAGATGCATTGCTGAGTGAGATAACTGCTTTGTTGTTTCGCTCGTTGACTTAGGCTAGGTATTGTTTTCCGTCGTTTTTATAGTTTCTTAGTGGCGTTCCTGTTGATTGTTATTTATGTGAAAGGAGAAGGTGGTGGAGAAAGCAGTTTGTGATAATGGTAGCTGTAACAGCAGCACCTGAAGTTATTGTTTTGTAGTAGTAGTCATAGTAGTAGTAGCAGCAACAACAGTAGCACCAGCAGCAGCAATGCCACCATCAGCAGTGGAAGTAGTGGGTGGCGGTAGTAGTGTATGCCCCCGAACATCCACGATATATATATATATATATATATTCAATTATAAACAAAGCTTGCTCTTGTGTCTTAGACTGAAGAAATAGGTCAGATACCGGTATTTCGAAACCTGGTTGTTTCTCCTCAGTGACCGCGGAAAGTGGTAACTTGACTCCTCTGCCTTTTTTTCATTTTAAGAAGAATGCTATCCCAGAAAAAGGCTGGTGTGCAATACCATAGTATGTTGTTGAGTTTTCAAAAAAACTAACCAAAGGTGCCACCTAAGAAGCAAAAGAAAATCATGAAAGAGCAAAACAAGCTACATTTTCTTGT
>JADBJO010001873.1:95000-117500 GCA_016801955.1 Conus betulinus
TAAAATGAAAGGTAGTATGTCACAACTTCAGCATATAAAAAAATGACCAACACAGAATGGATGCCCTCAAACTGCTGGGTTGACTGACACACACCGCTCAGCCGTCCGAATGTTCATCCTGATGTAAGAATACTCCAACGCCTCCTGATCAACCGACCAACCAGTCAACAAACAAACGGCAGCAACAACTAGGGTGTCTGATAACATGCACAACGGTGTGTTGAACTGGAGTTTTTCTGTCTGCCACCAACAGCGACAGAACGGCTGATAACACCTCCCCCCCCACCCCCCCACCGTCCCCTATTCTCCACCCCCTATCCCCCCCCCCCCCCCCCCACCCGCCTCGCTAGACTGGCCACTGACATGAAGTCTGCTTTCCGTACTGTCCCTCCTTCCGCTCTTTCCTCCCTCTCCTCCTCAGAGAGAGAGAGAGAGAGAGAGAGAGAGAGAGAGAGGGAAAGAGAGAGGATGGGGGCTGGCTGATCCAATCACTGGCCATTGATTGGTTGAGACTGCAAAGGCTCATGCAGCATTGGCCGCTAGCAAGAAGCATGGTGCTCTTTCAATGTCGGACTGTTCAGGTTTTGGCACCAACTCTCGACTCAAATTAATTACTTTAATTTGTGAGAAAGTTCACACTTACGAGTGTTTCCTTCCGACTGGACGCAGGTACTGAATATCATGTGTACTTAATGTAAGGCCAAAGTATTGATTGAGTTGTTTTGATGCCCATGCATTACAGAAATATCTCTCAATGAACACTACCGAAATGGCGTTCCCCTCGAAGACACTGTAAAAAAAAAAAAAGGACGTTTGCAGCGATTTGGCTGTACATAGGTACAGATAGGCCAGGTGGACTCGTTATTTAGAAACTCAACTAAAAGCAATTAATTCGTGTACTCCACGATTTTTTGAGTTACTAATACATTACATCGGTACACAATGCATCATTTAGTGAAATGAATATCAAATTGTAAACAATGTTTTTTCTATGTACACACCACGGAACAAATAACTATTATTTGTTAAAATACATGATTAGTTACTGTATACAACTTCTTTCTGTGAACAAGAGCATATTCGAACAAAATAATCCATTAAATACGTAAATAAAATGCTCATAATTTACGTACACCATAGCTACATCTCTGAATAATGAACTATTAATACATCATTCAAAACACACTGCCAGCTGATTTACAAGTGGTGCTAGCATCAACAGACAAGACCTTGCAACTTACGCACGCATGCGTGCTGACACAGACATCAACATTCACAAACAAGATGTACACACCCAAACACAGAAATAAAAGGAAACAAACGAGGAGAGAGTGAAGGGGTGGGGGGGGGGGGGGGGGGGGGGGGGGGAAGAGGGAGGGTAGGAAAGAGAGAGAGAGAGAGAGAGAGAGAGAGAGAGAGAGAGACACACAACAGAGAGAGAGAGAGAGAGAGGAGAGAGAGAGAGAGAGAGAGAGAGAGAGACATACACAAAACAGAGAGAGAGAGAGAGAGAGAGAGAGAGAGAGAGAGGACGAACAGACAGAACGACGGATGGACAAACAGACAGACATCTGTATTTAATTTCCAAGACGTCCTTTCACGGCTTTGTGAGGCTGAGTTTTCCTAAAGGCAATCTACGGCCTCCACCTCAACCAGTCCCCCGCTCCCCTGCCGCTCGTCGTCATCTCTCCTGCTATCCCTCCCCCTTTCCATGTACACACAGACACACGCACGCACGCAGGCACACACACACACACACACACACACACACACACACACACACACACACAGAGCCAAAACGCTCACGGCACACTAAAACAAGCTTAATAATTCAACTTCAGATGAAGACAAAAGGAAACAAACACTGACGAACCAGAGTAAAGAAAGCAAACATTGGTGGTGGGTGGTGGGGGGGGGGGGGGGGGGGGGGGGGGGGGTGGGCAGAGCTGGGGGGGGGGGGGGGTTAGGGGGGATCCCTAACCAGAGGAAAATCATGGGGGGGGGGGTATCGCCATCATTGGGGGGGGTATTAAGGGGGGGTTTCGGGACCTGAAATGGGGGGTGGGAATGGGGGGGGGGGGGGGGGGGGGTCCCCGAATGGCCTACTCTTTCTCGCTCTCTCTGTCTGTCACACACACAACACACACA
The DNA here is from genome assembly GCA_016801955.1 of Conus betulinus. Taxonomy (NCBI): domain Eukaryota; kingdom Metazoa; phylum Mollusca; class Gastropoda; order Neogastropoda; family Conidae; genus Conus; species Conus betulinus. The sequence continues at coordinate 97,149 of JADBJO010001873.1, forward strand.
CACACACACACACCAACACACAGGGGGCAGAGCTGCTCATCATACACCTCTCTCTGAGTCTGAACCAGGCACACACACACACACTCAACACACACCCACCAGACACACAAATCATGGCTTTGCTTCTGTATGCCATTCCAATGACCTGGTCTTTCCGGGACCAGAATCAAAACCTCTCTCTCGCTCTCTCTGTCTGTCACACACACACACACACACACACACACACACACACACAACACACACACACACACACATCAAAACCTCTCTCTTGCTCTCTCTGTCTGTCACACACACACACACACACACAACACACACACACACACAACACACACACACACACACACACACACACACACACATTTACGCACGCACGCACAAACATTGCGAAATAATCTATAAGAGAAGAAAGACTTGCATAATCCACTATGCAAGAAAAATCATTCAGGAACGGAGGTAGGGGCGGGCGGGGGGGGGGGGGGGGGTGCATACGGAAAACTCTAAATGATGCACTCTACCTGAAGGCAGAGATGTACGAGAATTAAGAGCCTCTTCGCCTACCATCATCAGACGGTGAGTACACCCCCAGTGTCACTGTCTCCTCATGACAGGCTCTAAATCTGCTGTAAACCTCAGCGCGCAACCCAACCCTCAGCAGTACCTCCAAATAATTTTCATCTTCAGAGGAAAAGCCTAAGGACGACTTCATATACGCAACACCACATCTGCAAAATGAAGAAGTCGCACTATACGCTGAGGAGACGAGTAGCAGAAAAGGAACAAAACAAACGGGGAAATTGCTCAGAATGGGTATCACGCGCAGATGTTGATATTTATGCCTACAACACAACACATTGTTCTCCTCTTGAGAATGAGCCCCAGATCACACGAGCTATATTTCAACTATCCCTAAATCTACCTCCTGGTTAGCAGCTCTTCCTCCATATTGAAAACATGAACCGTAGCCAGAGAACCGCAACAACGTAGCACACAAAAGAAACGTTTTTTTTTTAAAGTTCAATCTTCGTGAAATAAACAACACGCGCACACACAGACAAACAAGATCCTAACGTATCCGTTTACAAGCGACGCCTAACGACATCCAGCATCTGAAGAATTCTTCAAAGCGTGTGTGGAAACGCCAAAGCAAAGTGATGGAAAATAACAGATTGCTAAAGCAGCAGCATCGCAATATAAACCTCACAACCCCTGGCAAGCCCCTTCCTACCCCCCCCCCACCCACCCTTGCCCGCCCCCCACCCCTCCCCTTTCTTTCATTCTCCCACTCCCTCCCCGAGAATGGGGAAAATAAACCTACTACCAAGACAGAAAGCAACAAAACTCTATCTGACATCAAAGAACTGATGTATAAAAAATACATTTGGAACGAAAAGAGTGGGAAAAACGCTTCACAGGTTTTAAATCGCATGACTGAATTAAAGTATGCCATTACAGATGTTCGGCTTGAGGTATACAAAAAAAAAAAAAAAAAAGCAAACAAACAAACAAACAAAAAAAAAACCCCCAAAACATATAGGCCTCGCTTAGAAAATCCAGTTCATTTCAATTCCAATCAAAACAAATTCATGTTTGCGTTTTAAGGCTCACGATAAACATTTCATAAGCCAATCAAACCAGGTCACATTATAACCAGTCAATTATCGGCCCATAAAAACCGTCCGCGGATCCACGGAAGCCGCAGGTGGCACCATGTACAAACAAACGCCGAGAGCTAAACACATAAACAAATGTAAAACAATTCCATATACACTGAAGTTGAGACGATCATTGTTACACTTCAATATGAATAACAAACACCAGACGGATCCCTGTACTGTATTTGTTATCAATCAGTTTCAGTTTCATCAAGGAGGTGTCACTGCTTGCGGACTAGTCCGTATACGCTACACCACATCCGCTAAGTTTCGAGACTACACTGCGCATGATTTAAAGCTTGTGGATAAATGATTCGATGATAAAGATCAAAGGAACTTAAGAGGCGAGTCTTGTGGCTACGACTTGGCAGATGTCTGACGAACGCATTAGCCCAACGCGCTGGTTAGACCTCGAGTACCCACCTAACATTGGATGTGCAATTATTATCAGTGTGTGTGTGTGTGTGTGTGTGTGTGTGTGTGTGTGTGTGTGTGTGTGTGTGTGAGGAGAGAGAGAGAGAGAGAGAGAGAGAGAGAGAGAGAGAGAGAGAGTGTGTGTGTGTTGTTAATCATACCTAGGTGTTTAAGAAAACCTTGTTTCTTCAAATTGATCGTGTTCATGACATCATCATTTAAAAAACACCATTCAACATTCCACGTTGTATTTGTATTAAGCATCTAGGATGCAAAATCATGATTTATGTCAAGATCTTAACTGATGTGTGCAGCAAGTGAAATGAGTCTACATCTATGAATTGCAAAATTTGTTATATATCTACATCCCCCGAAGCGGCTACAGCCTTTATGAATTGACGTTGGCGCCTTCCTGTTTCTGTCTGTCTGTCTGTCTCTCTCTCTCTCTTACCCCCTCTCTCACACCCCCCCCCCTCTCTCTCTCTGTCTCTCTCCATCCTTCTATTTCTTCTCGGCATCCCTTTCTACCTCTCTTTCTCTATCTCTGTATTCTTCTCTCTCTCTCTCTCTCTCTCTTTCTCTCTCTCTCTCTCCCTCCATCCCTCACACACACACACACACACACACACACACACACACACACACACACACACCAATGGATTCCCTCCCTTCACATCAACTCCCCTTCCACCCCTCTGGTTCACGCCAACAGTGATGCCATCAGGACATCAGGACCCCCCCCCCCCCCCCCCCCCCCCCCCGTCCCCTTGGCCTGTTCATCCACGTGTCCACATGGCCCCCTCCCAGCTGGTTCCAGACCAGGCTCTGGAACTGCCGACCACAGGCCGCCTTCTGGTGTGGCTGTTCAAAGCCCGCCTGTTTGACCACGATGGATCGGTGTTATAACACCAACCAGGCCATCGATTGACCCTGTCCTCGTCCTCCCAGGGGGAGTAGGGAGAATGTGCTGGGGGGGGGGGGGGAAGGGAGTGGTTTGGAGGGCTGTTGGTTGAAGTGGGGGGATGCGTTGGGAGAGAGGATGAGGCGGGGTGTCTCCATCGTCCAGCAGTATCAGGTGGCTGGCGTGTGTCATCACCCTGACCCCCCCCCCCCCCCCCCCCCCCCCGCCCCCCCTCCCCCCACACCCCACCCTCCACAGACCTACCATGCTGTGGCTGCTGGGTGAGAGATCTTCACTGAAGAAGTTGTGCCCTAGTTGTCTGTGTTGTACTCTCTCTCTCTCTCTCTCTCTCTCTCTCTCTCTCTCTCTCTCTCTCCTCTCTCTCTCTCTCTCTCGTTCAGAAAAGAGAGAACCAAACAAACCTTCTTTTCATCATCATCAAGGCAGACTGAACACGTAAAACTACAATTATTCAAAGGCCTGTAATAGGATGTAAACAAATATCACAGACACATCAAACAGGAATTTGTGACAATACATTTGGTATGTTTGTTAATCTGCATAGACCAGAACTTGGAACACCATGTTAAGGATTTAAGTAACTTTCGGTAACTATAAAATCGGTGACTATTTCTGACATGGGAATTCCACATCTGCCGGTTTTAAACCAGTTAATTTTTGCTGGTACATACGGATAAAAAGAGTTATGTCATTTGCACCCTGATTTTCCCAAACAAAACAAAGCCACATTCGAACACTTCTTCTAACTTTTCTCTGGAAGCCCAGTTGTTCCTACCCTTAACTTCTTGCTCCACCAATGCTTTATGCTACAATCTGTTCCTAACCCTTAACTTCTTGCTTCACCAATGCTTTATGCTACAATCTATAAGGTGCCCTTCGGCTAAATTTTAGCCTGTAACGAATGCACCAAACTTTGGAAAATAAATGCTTGAGATATCTTTCCGTCTTCCCATAGGGGGAGGCATATGGTTTTTCGTAACAAAACACCAAAAAGTTTTTCAAATGCATGTATACGAAGCTTTTCATTTTCTGAAAAATCGAGGCCTGAAACTCATATCTGTTTTGTACGATGGGTTGAATTTGAGAACAGAATAACTTTAAAAACAATGTACAAGACTCTTTATTGAGCTTGCGTAGTTTCTTTAGAATACAACATGAATAAATGTTTTGCCTCGCTTACAAGATCTTTGCAAGCAAAACCGAAGCTACAACGCATCTAAAAGTATACGCCCAGTACTTAAAAATATTTACTACTGGCGTAGGTATTCTGCATTAATTTTCCCTATGCAGCAAGATATCGACCATTCCTAAACACTGAAATATTACATTAAGCAATGTGTACCTTCAACTAGAGCGATAATTTTGCAGACCATCTACTGTTTCTGACATCAATACAACGTCTTCAGCGAAAAAAGGGGACAAAACTCTCCAAAACATCGCTTACAAACTGAGTGCCATGCCTTCCGATCTTTAATACTTCTACATTTAATACAGTAATAATAAACACAGAAACAGGGTGGGCTACAGACATCCCCTTCTTTAACTCCCAAGGTACAATTCATGTCGTCTTTTAGAGATGATCTGTATTTCACTCACCTTTATAGAGTCGTACATGCTAAAAATAAATTTATGTAAATTAGTCAGATTCCACGCCAAACTAGAATTGGCTATAATACACTCCTGGTCACAGAGTCAAACGCTTTCTCAAAATCAACAAAAACGTACATACAATTTACGATTTAGACAGAACTTTTTTTTTTTTTTTTTTTTAACAAAAGCCATCAAGGTAAACATGTGATCTATAGTCGAATACTTCCGTTTAAATCCATTTTATATTACTACCTCTTTGACTTATTTCTGAAGTTTCTGTCCCTCCTCCCCCCCACTTTGAAAGAAAAAAACCTATGTAAAAAAAAAAAAAGAAGAAAATGCCTTGATTGATTCAAAATAGCAAATGTGGAGTCATGAGAGAGAGAGAGAGAGAGAGAGAGAGAGAGAGAGAGAGAGAGAGAGAGAGGAGATTCACGGATGATTGAACCATAATCATAACCCAATGCCAGATCTCTCAAATCACCCCTCCCCCCCCCCCCCCCCCCCCCATTCCCTCCCACCCAATCACCTTCTACCCCCCCCCTCCCCTTGCCCTACCGACGACTTTCATACCTTTTTCTTTTTTTTTTTCATCCACATGGATTGAACCAACTCCATCATGACTTCTTCCTGAGCAGCCGCTATGCAATGGTTCCACACAGGATGGGAGTGAGAAGGTAGGTAGGGGGATGATGGGAGTGGGGTGCAGAGTGTGGGGGGGGGGGGGGTTAGTCAGGAGTGCAGTGGGGGGGGGGGGGGGGGGGGGGGGGGGTGGAAAGGCAGGGAGGGGCAGAACCGTTTCTTGCCTGCTGGACGCCGGAAGTCACCCATCGTCCACCTTTCCCTTCCCGCCCCACTTTCACTTACAGCCTTTTCCTCTACCCTCCCTCCCATCCCATCCTATTCCCTCCCACTCCTTTCCCTCCCCCAGCTCTCCCCATAGAGGGACGAGGCCCAGGCAGATCAATAACAGCCTGTGTGGTGTTATAACGTGGTCTTGACGCCACCGATCCATCGTGGCCAAACAGGCGGGCTTTGAAAAGCAACAGCAGAAAGCGGGCGGCCTGTGGTCGGTTGGCAGCTCTGGCCTGCTATAAGTCTGGTCTCCAGCCAGCTCGGGCCGTGGCGATAGACGGATGATGAACGGACGGGATGGACGGATACGAGGCGTGTGTTCAAACCACTCAATAAGCGTTAATCAGAAGGGGACAAGTATGCAGGGGGAGAGGAAGGGAGGGGGAGACACGTGCGTGCGTGCGTGCGTGCGTGCGTGTGTGTGTGTGTGTGTGTGTGTGTGTGGTGTGTGTGTGTGTGCGTGTGTGTGTGCGTGCGTGTGTGTGCGTGTGTGTGTGCGTGTGTGTGTGTGTGTGTGTGTGTGTGTGTGTGCAGATAACTGCTTTGTTGTTTCGCTAGTTGGCTTAGTTTTTTTGTATGTTACAAAATTTCTTCATTGTTATTTTGGTGGTAGTGGTGGTGGCGGCGGTGGTGATGCTGGTTGTAATTGTTGTGGATTGATGGTAATGGTGGCGACAGCAGAAGCAGTAGTTGAAGCGGCAGCAACAGCAGGGATAGGTATTTCACCATATACGCGGGGAAAAAAAAAAAAACAGGCAAAAACGGAACACTCACTCGGTAGCAGAAAGACTTCGTTTCTACAAGCAAACTGCTGTCCATTTTTTCTGTCACCCTTTGTCTGGTGGAAAACACTGACATCTGTCCATCTCTTTCAAGTCACTCTTGAAGATCAAAGGTACCAGTGAAACATGTACGTACGTACTCACAAGAAATGGGAAAATAAATATATGGCCGGACTATTTCGTCTAGAAAACGACGAAACAGCCTTCCTCTCTCTCCTCTCTGTCTGTGTCTGTCTTTCTATCTGTCTGCATGTCTCTCTCTCTCTCTCACCTAATCTCAGTGGCTTATTCCAATCTTGGAGCTGTTAGTTTTTTTCCAAGTGCCTTGAAGTTTTAATTTGATACAAATTAATTAGCTTTAATTAGCTTCCATTTAATGCATGACTGCTCTCATCCCCTCCTCCCCCTTCTCTCTCTCTCTCTCTCTCTCTCTCTCTCTCATCTCTCTCTCCACACACTCACCCATTCTCCCTCTCTCTCTGCTCTCTCATCTCTGTCTCTCATGTCCATCTCAGTGGCGATTTCCCAATCTTGATTCTCTTAATTCCTCCTCTCTCTCTCCTTTCTCACTGCTCTCCCTCATACGCCTCTCTCTCCTCTCTCTCTCGCTCTCTCTCTCTCTCTCTCTCTTGTCTCACACACCCATTCTCTCTCTCTCTCTCCTCTCGTCGCTCCTCTCTCTCTCCACGAACACCCATCTACACTATGTTCTCTCTCTCTCCTCTCTCTCTTCTCTGTCTCTCTCTCTCTCCTCTCTCCAGAATGTCTCTCAGAACTTGTTCATCCTCTCGATTTTTGACTCTGCATTCGAATCTTGATTCAACCCCGAAAATGAATTGCTTTCGTGCTAGGCAGAGTTTCGGATTTACCTCCATTAGGGTCACGTTTGATTTGATGGTCAAACAAAGAAAAAAAGAATGTCCAATAAATGAAAAAAAAAAAACTCATGGAAAATTCAAACAAAATTTATTGGTAAACAAGATTCAGCGTGAAGCAAGCGATAATTTTTGATAAAATATACACAAAAATTCAAACACACAGCCATGATTATTCAAAACACACACACACACACACACACACACACAACACACACACACACGCTCTCTCTCTCTCTCTCTCTCTCTCTCTCTCTCTCTCTCTCTCTCTCTCTCTCAAGCCATCCACTCTGCTCTTATCTTCAAAGAAAAAATAATGATGAACACGCGACACCACCACACTCGTTTTGAACGATACTCTTACAGTCATAACATTTTTAAAATCTAAAAACAACGGTCATGAACTCTTTCGAACGCCTCTCTTACTTCCCCTCCGTATCCTCCCTCCTTCCCTCCCCTACCTACCTACCCACCCATTCCCTCCCCCCCCCCCCCCCACCCACACATATACACACACACACACACACGCGCGCGCGTTCGCTTATGCTAAATAAACGCACACACAGGAGTTACACGCCTTAAGAGAGAGAGAGAGAGAGAGAGAAGAGAGAGAGAGAGAGAGAGAGAGAGAGGGAGACAGAGAGAGAGAGAGAGAGAGAGAGAGAGAGAGGGAGAAAATCCTTTCCGCCCCCCCCACATCCTTCCCCTTCCCCCCGGAAGACATGCCTTTGTAACTTTAGGCAGCTGATTTTCATGTTCCTGTTCCCGCCAAACGCTCTTAACAACTCCGCCTCACTCAACTCGGGCTTGCCCCCTCACTACTACAACCCTGGCCCATCCACATCCCCTCCCCCCCCCACCCCCTCCTTTCTATCGTCTCCCTCCCCACCCCCTCCCCTCCTCAACGTACACACGCACGAACAAGACGTTCCCAGAACACTAAACAAGGCTAATAATTCAACATCTGATGAAGACAAAAGGCAACGCGCACGTTCACGAGCCGCAGTGACGGGGGGGAGGGGAGGGGAGGGGGGGGGGGGGGGGGGGGGGAGAACGTAAGAGGAAACCAGCAGAGGTGCCCCAGGCACCTGCATTAGCTCTGCTTCCTGGCTACATCCAGCTCGTGGCTTCGCATCTGCTCGCCTTAATTCACAATAAGCTGTTCTTTCCGGAAATCAATCTCTCTCTCTCTCTCTCTCTCTCTCTCTCTCTCTCTCACACACACACACACACACACACGGTTTATTGGCTATTCATGCGCATTTGCAAGATTTTCTTCAAAGAGCTCATGGAAAAAAATGCCCAGTTTGCGTATGCCAACTGGACAATGAAACCCCGTCATTTAAGCGAGTCTTGAATATTCTACGACGACATTTCAATTCCCTTTTCAGTTTTGACAAAGAACCCGTCAACGCGTTAGGACTAGCCTGCTTCATGTACGCCACCACCATACCCGCAAAATCAAGAAACTCCGTTACGTCGAGGATGCGAGCAATGAAAGAAAGAAACAAACAAATATACCTAACAGTAGGAAAAAAAAAAAAAAAAAAAAAAAAAAAAAAAGGGAATCGAGTGACGTCACGGGCTGGATTCAGAAGACTTGTAATGTCCTTGCGTATCATAAACCACGCTGGTCTCACACATCTTGGCACCAAGTCTGACACCACGCAAGCACCGAAACTGACCTCCCACTGTTCCAAAAAAAAATCCACGCTCTGGCGGGAAGTATCCTTGTCTCCCTGTTGGAAACTGGAACAGCAGCCCACAGTATCACAACAACATGGCTCACACAGAACAGTTCTTAGACTGACCGTTGCGAAAGAACATTGACTATACAAACAAATACCAGGACCGGAACGTGTCCTCGCGCGCGCAGGCGACACCGAATGACTTCAAACATTAAAAGATACCCTTCCTCGAATCGGTGGAAACGCCAAACCAAAACTGTGGTGAAATCAAAACGCAGGACAACAATAACCACAGTGCAAAGGTCACGAGCCCAAGAAACGTCTCTCCTCCCCTCTTCTCCCCCCCCCTTCCCCCCCCCACCCACCCCGCCTCTCCCCACCTTTCCCCCCGGGCTCCAACCTTCCTGTTAATTTTCTGTTCTTTTGTTGTCTTTTGCCAGAGAACTGGGAGAGGAGAAAGAAACAAAAAGAGAATGATATACCGTGACCGAAAACAGCAAAGTTTTGTTTTGACATCAAAGGCGAATGTGTATGAATGTACATGAGCGCAGGGAGGGTGGAAACAGCCCTACAAGTTCTATACTGCACGAGTGAACAAAAGTGGCTCATTGTCGAAGTTCGTTGTGTGAAGGGGGAGGATTGTCGAAGTTGTGTGAAGGGGAGGTGGGGGGGGGGGGGGGGGGGGGGGACTGTAAAGGTTTTGCTAAGGAAAAAACTGACTGGAGTGGTGAGACAAAGATAGAAGGTACAGTGTGTGTGTGTGTGTGTGTGTGTGTGTGTGTGTGTGTGTGTGTGTGTGTGTGTGTGTGTGTGAGTGTGTGTGTGTATGTGTGTGTGTGTGTGAGAGAGACAGTGTGTGTGTGTGTGTGAGTGTGAGAGAGAGAGTGTGACAAAGAGAGAGAGAGAGAGAGAGAGAGAGAGAGAGAGAGAGAGAGAGAGAGAGACAGAGAGACAGAGACAGAGGAGGGAGGGAGGGAGGGAGAGTAGTACCTATGTGCGTGTGAATGCCTGTGTGTTTGTGTGTGTGTATGTGTGTGTAACTTATCCATAGTTTCACTGTGGATGTCCATTGCAGGTAAAAGAACATTCATTGTTGTGCTTCTCATGGTCACTTAGACTTAAACTGTCATTGCGATCCAGTTCGAAGTGTCACATAAACATTACATCCAATGTGTATTTTTGTATCCCTTTCATAATGACCATCACCCTATTTCATGCAAAACGTTAGACTGCAGACATGTTGACCTTAACTGTCGCTCACAGAATGCACAAAATATGACCCAGCCTTTCCTTTCCATAGGGAGCCCCTAATATTACATTTGCGATATGTAATTAAACCTTTCATGGCGACAATTACCCTTTTCCTGGAAAGTAATTTACCGAAAACCTTTTGACACTAAAAATGTTCCATACCGCGCAACCACAGCTACGGTAGTCTTTTACCTTTAAAAAAAAAAAAAAAAAAAAAAAAAGATTACTGTACACTTCGTAAAAATAGTAATTTTCTTTAAAACAGATATCCTTTCCACATGAAAACATTAAAACTGATCAGTGGAGTTGTTTCATGTTTATTCACATTCACATGCATTTAGCATGACATTTAGTTAAACGTGGTCGCCATGCAAGCAATAATCATGATCGTCGATAAGAGTTAATTCTGCGACATGAAAACAGGTAATTATGACTCTTGCGCATGTCCAGTGGACCGCAATCCTCTTAAAGACTGTTGTACATAGGAACAGACACGTAAGTGTCAAACAGCAATTTCCATAAGTAAGTGTTTTCCTCTGCTGATGGATAACTAGGGTCACAATGCTATTTGCTCTATTTTGTCTCATTATATAATGTAAAAGAAAAAAAAAGCATCAAAACATTCAAAAAAAAAAAAAAAAAACACGGATCACGACGCGCCTACCGCGCTCTCCACACACACACACACACACACACTCTCTCTCTCTCTCTCTCTTTCACACACACACACACACACACACACACACACACACACACACACACACACACACACACACACACACTCTTGACTCTCTCTCCTCACAATCACACCACACACACGCACACACATTCACCCAACACACGCAGCGGTACTTGCATTTTTGCACGTACAACCGTCACTGTTTTCCTGACGCGACCAATGACTTCCAACTTTCACACAGACAGACATTTTTGCACGTACTGGCGACTATTCTGACGCTGTCGACGTTTCACAGGGACAGATAGGCGACTATTCTGAACTGTCTAGAAAAAGCTACCCTAGACAGCTCTCACCTTTCTCATGCAGCCCCTGAAGTTGGCGCCCACCCGGAGCCGGGCAGGGAGGCGGTGTGAGGGCTACCCGCCACGTACAGCAGCTTGCTGGACAACCGGGTGTAGCGGCCTGTGGTGCTGCCGGACTCCCGGTGATCCCGTCCACCTCCATGTAGATCTGCACGTGACATTCGTCCCCGGAAAGGCTGGGGTTAGTGCAGTTGGTGGTGGTGGTGGTGGTAGGTGTGTGTGTGTGTGTGTGTGTGTGTGTGTGTGTGTGTGTGTGTGTGTGTGTGAGTGTGAGAGAGAGAGAGAGAGAGAGAGAGAGAGAGAGAGAGAGAGAGAGAGAGAGAGAGAAGAGAGAGACAGAGAGAGTGTGTGTGTGTCCGCGCGCGCGCGCGTGTGTGTGCGTGTGTGTGTGTGTGTGTGTGTGTGTGTGTGTGTGTGTGTGTGTGTGTGTGTGATTATTTGCTTTTTGCATAATATCCAATGTCAGTATCACCGTCATCGTCGTCATAATCATTAATCATTATTATCATTATCTTATTATCATGATTACTATTACCTTCATTTTCATCATCATTATCCTCATGACTTTTTAAAAAAATAACAATTCATCATCATCATATGAAAAAGTGTGTAGCGTTGTGTTGTATGAGATTTTGGAGTGCTATACACTAAAGCAAGCAATGAAACTGGCGACAGAGAAAACAGCATAAAATCAAAACTAAAAACAGCAAATGACAAGAAATGTAAAGGAAACCGAAATAACGAAACTGTTCCCCGAATACAGTATGCGACTTTGATATCTAATTGAAACCTCACAGGAATCACAAGAATATCATGAATGTAAGGTTGAGCAGGTGATTGTGCAGAGAACACAAACTTTCTATTGTGTCTTGAACAGCAGACCATTGTGTTTATTGTACTGCATTGCATTGTGTTGTACTGTATAGTATTGTATGGTGTTTTATCGTGTTGTAATGCATTCTATTGTTTGACATGTATGATAAGAAAGAAAGCAATCTGACGTACTATTGATATCTATTGACAATGTCTTCAACACATTCATTGTATTGTATTGTATTGTATTGTATTGTATTGTATTGTACTGTATTGAATTGTACTGTCTAATGCTGTGCTGTATCGTATATCATTATATAATCAAAGAGAAAAACAGTCTGATAAACTGTCAGATTCTTTTGTTAATGTCTTGAACACGATCAGATTGCATTTTATTGTATTGTATTGTGTTGTATTGGTTGTATTGTCTTGTCTTGTATAGTATTGTATCTTATGTTATAAACAACTTAAGAGGAAAACGATGTGACACATGATTACATTTTGTTGTCAATACCTTGAATACAATTATAATGTGTTGTACTGTATTGTACTCAGCCGCATTGCATTGTGTGTTGTGTTCTATTGTATTGTTTCGTCTGTATAATAGCTTCAAGAGAAAAACCATTTGACTTCTAGTCACTTTCTATTGTCCATGTAAGTTCACACATCAAGACTGCTCTCTGTCGTATTGCATATCATCGTTTAGTATATATACATCGAGAGAAAAAACAATACGACACACTGTCAGTATCCGTTGTCAATGTCTAGAACAAAGCCAGACTGTATTGTATTGTATTGTATTGTATTGTATTGTATTGTAGTGTATTGTGTGTAGTGTATTGTAGTGTAGTGTAGTGTAGTGTAGTGTAATGTAATGTAATGTAGTGTAGTGTACATAACATAATTCAAGAGAAAAGAAGTGACACACTGTTACTTTCTACTGTCAATGTTTTGAAGACAACCAGATTACTGTGTTTTCTACTGTTTTGTATTGTTTGTAGTATATATTCAAGAGAAAAAGAGTTTGATGTACTATCAGTATCTGTATATACAAATAGCTCTAGAGATAAACAATCTGACGTATCCTTAGGTTCTGCTGTCAATGTCTCGAACAAAACCTTAATGTACAACATGGTACTGTAATGTATTGTGTTGTACCGTATTGCAGTGTGTTATGTACTGCATAATCTTACGTGGTTGTGTGCATATAACTCAAGAGCAAAACGGTCTGACGGACTGTTAATTTGTATTGTTAATGTCTTTGTACTGTAATGTATTGCATTGTATCGTACGTATTGTATTGCATTGTATGGTATTGTGTGATAAATACAACTGAAGAGAAAAACAATCTTGTATTGTATTGTATGGTATGGTATGATAAATATATAACTCAAGCGTAAAACAATCTTGTATTGTATGGTATGGTACTGTATGATAAAATACCTCAAGAGAAAAAAACAATCTGATAAACAGCCAATTTCTATTATCATTGTCTTGAATACATTCGTATTGTATTGTATCGTATTGTTTGTATTAAATCGCATCTTTTGATGTATATAACACAAGAGAAAAGCAAATTGATATACTGTCAATTTCTATGGCCAATGTCTTTAACATAACTAGATCATATTGTAATCTATGTATTGTGTTGTATTGTATTATCTTTGTATTTGTCTTGTATCGTTTGATAAACATACCTCAAGAGAAAGACAATTTAACGAACAGTCAATTTCTATTGTCCTTATCTTGAATACATCGAGACTGTCCTTTAAAAAAAATTATATTGTAATGTATTGTGCAGTATTGTATTGTATCATTTGAGATACATAACTCAAAAGAAAAACACCCTGGCGTATTGCAAATTTCTAGTGTCAAAACGTTACTGTACAACACTTTACTATGCTGTATAGCATCGAATGGTACATAAAACTCATGAGAAAAACAACTTTCAAGATGGGGGTGGGGGTGGGGTGGGGGTGGTGGGGTGGTGGTGGAGGGGACTTCCAAATGAGACAGCCAGGGATGCAGGGATTTTCTCTAAGGAGTGAACATCGAAACAGAATAAATCTCACCCCAGGCCTTTTGATAAGAGTTTAAAACCGAGTTCCCGTACGCTAACTCATGTATTAAAAGAAAAGAAGAAGACAGAAAGGGTGGGGGGGGGGGGGGGTAGGGGATGGGGGATTTTGAACGCACGTAAAATCTGATTCTACCTTTCGTAGAAGAGCAGTCCATCGTGTACCGGTGTGCTGGACGACACGACAACAAAACATGCACACTATCAATTCCGCAGACAAAATGCAGGTACCTTAATGCGCGAAAAGTCTCACTGATGGTGACCCTGGGAGCGTGTTACCGCGGTAGACACGAAGAAAGAAAGTTTCAGCCCACAGAGGGCGCTGTAAGTGACTGCACCGACAGCCATTTTGTCCTTAGAACCCCCCGGGGTTTGACAACCGACGAGAGAAATTCTCACACATGCAAGACGCGGCTCTGTTAAACTATTCAGTGTGATGTCCCTCATTGAATCGAAGCTAGGAACCTGACTTTTGGAGTCCTTATACTGGGGTTAAGCGGAGGGAGTTGGAGGTGGGGGCGCGCGGTGGGGGGTGGGGGTGGGGGGGTGGGGGGGGGAGTCAAGTGTGAACCTGTACGAAAGGAAAGCAGACGAGGCCGGTGACATGGGTGATGCATTCTAAATGTGGGGGCTGCTATTCACGAGTGGCCGTGATCAGTCACGACAGACAATGGGTTTTTCACAAAAAAGGGGGTGGGTGGGGGGGGGGGGGGGGGGGGGGGGGGGGGGCGGGGGGGGGGAGGTAGGAGGAAGATCATGTGCGTGGAAGTCGGGAGTGGGGATAGGGTGGCGCAGGGGAGGGTGGTTTTTGAAAATGAAATACGTGTCATTATAATCATCATGAATTTATCATCGTTATCATTATTAGCTTCAAAACTATAATTCATCATGGGTATGGAACACAGAGGGGAGGGGGAGACCCAGAGAGGGAGGGGAGAGAGAGAGAGAGGAGAGAGAGAGAGAGAGAGAGAGAGAGAGAGAGAGGGGTGAGGGAAGGAAAGAGGATGAGGGAGAGGAACAGAAAGGTCTTTCTAGACTTAGAGAAAAAAGAAAGGCGTGCGTACGTGCGTGTGTGCGTGTGCACGCGAGCGCGTGCGCGTGTATATATGCCAGGGAGAGAGAGAGAGAGAGAGAGAGAGAGAGAGAGAGAGAGAGAGAGAGAGAGAGAGAGAGAGGCAGACAGAGAGAGAATAATAACTGTGCTATTCATTGTTGAACACCAAGGACACCACTGCCATTGTTCTAGTTTTTTTTATAACAACCAGTTAGAACTGACAGGACAAAGTTTCATGTTTAAAAAAGTCATGATGAAGCCATGAAAGCAAACTCCAGTCTTTCTTTTCAGCACTGATTCGGATGTTATCATGGCGCTGACCAAAAAGCTATAATCGTCGAACAAAACAGAAGGATATAATCCCTCATCCCCTCCCCCCCCCCCCCCCCCCCCCCCCCCCCCCCCCCGCCTCGCTCTGCTCAGTCATTTTTATTCACGATGCTTCAATCGCATAGAACACGCTATCAAACTGACAGCAACAAGATTGAACACCACATACACACACACACACAAACAGTCGCATGCATTTTGTTAGTGGACGAAAACTTAAGTCATTGAACACAAGCAGCATTCCTTAAATCAAAGTACTGACATTCGGTCAGCATTTGTTCATCACGTGCAAGCCAAGCTTTCAAAAGCATATACGAAAAATCAGCAGCAGAAAAAATAAAATGTTTCTAATGTGGGGGGGTCGTTAGTGTTCGAAAGTAACGTTGTTCCAGGCACTTCGTATGCAAGCTGTTCAACAAACTATTATTGCCGGCTCAGCGTTCAGCCGTTCAGATAGTCTCAAAGAGTCACAGCTATTCATGTATGTAAATTGAGCAATAACATGTCCTCGCCTCGCCGAGTCAACGTTGAACTAAGTGTTAGTAGTAAAGCGCGACAGTGCCTCCGCCAGTGCGCAGTATGCAAACTGGTCAGTAAACTATGGTGGCCGTTCCAGGGTTCAGACGTTAGGAAGTCGCAGAGCCATAGGCACTGACTATGCAAACTGGCCAATAAACGGTTGTAGGGAAGAGTCAGGCTCCTTACCGGGATGATAGGGAGCTGAAACAACCTACCCTGCAACCGATTCGCCAAGTTCAAGCAGCGAATATTGACGAGAGCAGAGAGGCACTCGCAACCATGCACACTCGGCACACACACACAACACACACACACACACACACACACACACACACACCACACAGAGAGAGAGAGAGAGAGAGAGAGAGAGAGAGAGAGAGAGAGAGGAGAGAGAGAGAGAGAGAGAGAGAGAGAGAATGGATAAAATTTCCTCGCAAAGGACTACCACCTTCGCGCGCACACACACACACACACACACACACACACCACACACACACACACACACACACACACAGAAGAAAAAGAATGGTCACAAGGGAGGCGAAAAAAAAACGAAGAAAAAAAAAATTAAATAAAAGGATGACCTGGCATAAAACCAGGGCAAAGAATGAAACAAAGAAACGAAAGAAAGAAAGAAAGAAAGAAAGAAACGAAAGTCGATGTATCATGTCTACGTGGTCTGTGTCGTCCAGTTCATGTAGAGACTGTCGTTGGACATATGTCGTGGGGCTTCCTGTAAGAGACGCTTGCTCCAGCCGACTCCACGACCACACATTTACTGTGGCAAGTATGGGCCTGACAGGTGGGCGAGTGCGTGTTCTGGGTCACAGCAGACGCTACCGGACACCGCGGAAGTGACTTCACAGCAGTGCGGTATCTCCTTCGGTAGGCTGCCCCTTGGCGACCTTGTATTGACTGCTCCTAGTGGACTACCGTTCTTAGGGCTGGACTACCTGGATGTAGCTGTGGTGGGAAAAGCCCGAACGAGCGGCGTAGGAGTAAAGCCACTGATGGAAGATGAGGCGGCGAAGGAAAGAAAGACGGCAGCCAAGAAAGAACCTTTAAAAGACGGCAACAAAAGAAACAACCCTTGAAAGACGGCAACCAAGAAACAACCCTTGAAAGACGGCAACCAAAGAAACAACCCTTGAAAGACGGCATCAAAAGAAACAACCCTTGAAATACGGCACAAAAGAAACAGCCCTTGAAAGACGGCAACAAAAGAAACAACCTTTGAAAGACGGCATCAAAAGAAACAACCCTTGAAAGACGGCAACCAAAGAAACACCCTTGAAAGACGGCAACAAAAGAAACAACCTTTGAAAGGACGGCATCAAAAGAAACAACCCTTGAAAGACGGCATCAAAAGAAACAACCCTTGAAAGACGGCAACAAAAGAAACAACCTTTGAAAGGACGGCAACAAAAGAAAACAACCCTGGAAAGACGGCAACCAAAGAAACAACCCTTGAAAGACGGCAACCAAAGAAACAACCTCTGAAAGACGGCAACCAAAGAAACAACCCTTGAAAGACGGCAACCAAAGAAACAACCTTTGAAAGACGACAACCAAAGAAACAACCCTTGAAAGACGGCAACCAAAAAGAAACAACCCTTGAAAGACGGCAACCAAAGAAACAACCCTTGAAAGACGGCAACCGAAGAAACAACCCTTGAAAGAAACCAAAGAAACAACCTTTGAAAGACGGCAACCAAAGAAACAACCTTTGAAAGACGGCAACTAAAGAAACAACCTTTGAAAGACGGCAACCAAAGAAACAACCCTTGAAAGACGGCAACCAAAGAAACAACCTTTGAAAGACGGCAACCAAAGAAACAACCCTGGAAAGACGGCAACCAAAAGAAACAACCCTTGAAAGACGGCAACCGAAGAAACAACCTTTGAAAGACGGCAAACAAAGAAACAACCCTGGAAAGACGGCAACCAAAGAAACAACCTTTGAAAGACGGCATCAAAAGAAACAACCCTTGAAAGACGGCAACCAAGAAACAACCTTTGAAAGACGGCAACAAAAGAAACAACCTTTGAAAGGACGGCAACAAAAGAAAGAACCTTTCTTTTCATCTCTAACAACTGGGAAGAGGGGAGGGGGGTGGGGGTGGGGGTGGGGGGCAGTTGTTAATGTATAAACCCCGCAATAGATATGAACGCGTAAAGAACGCCATAGCAACAAGTACACATGTGACATTTACACCCAATTGAAGCCCAAGCCCAGGCAATAGAGGGAAAGCGCAGATCGGGTATGCGGCGAGGAGAAAGGCCATGAGGATTTGCTGTCAGAGACTGAGAAGGGAAACAGATCATAACGGACAACGTGAAACTTCTCGGAAAAGGTTTGGGTTCCTTCCACCAGATATGAGAGAGAGAGGAGGAGGCATGCAAGGAGGAAGGGAGGGAGGGGGGGGGGAGAGAGGGAGAGAGAGGAAGACAGACAGAGAAAGAAAGAAAGAGAGAGAGAGAGAGAGAGAGAGAGAGGAGAAAGAGAAAGAAAGAGAGAGAGAGAGAATACATTTAATCTTTTAAAAAATGCACATACATACAGCAGTGTGAAATATATCACACAAGAGTCTTGAAGCGGCTGTCATCTGAAGATAAATGAGAGAGAAAGTGTGTGTGTGTGTGTGTGTGTGTGTGTGTGTGTGTGTGTGTGTGTGTGTGTGTGTGCGTAAGAGAGAGAGAGAGAGAGAGAGAGAGAGAGAGAGAGAGAGAGAGAGAGAGAGAGAGAGAGAGAGAGAGAGAGAGAGAGAGAGAGGATTAACCTTCACTGTCATAACAATTTGCGAAATATTATAACCAAAAAAAAAAAAAAAAAAATCAAAACAAAACAAGCAAAAACCAAACAAAGAAGGCATAAGTGGAGAGGAGTATTGGACAAAAAACAACAACAACAAACAAACAAACAAAGAAGACCAAAACTGCAAGGCCAGTCAAACGACTACACACGATCAGACAGACGACAAAAAACCCCGGAGTTCATCACAACACGGACCAACATAACAACAAGCCAGGCCATCCACAACAAGCCTGCAAAAACACACAGACCACCAGTGGCCCCAACACCATCACCGGGCACACACACACACACCCACCCCCACAGGCTTCCAACACAGCTTCAACAAATCTGCTCCAGTAAACCTCCCCGCCCACCCGCTGCAGATTTGTCTACTCGATTGGAACGCCTGCGTGGACACAATGCCAATGCCACACACATTTTGCACAGAGAACAGAAAAGAAAGAAACATGCACGCCACACGCAAGGTCAGAAGCCTTTTACCACCACATTTAGTAAAAAAATAACTACTCATGCGGTGTATGGTTTTGCTGACACTTCGCGCCGGGTTTGGTCAGCGCTGAAGTGAAGAGCAAGACTCGCACGCTTTAGAAAATAAAAATGGAAAACAAAACAAAACAAAACAAAAACAAGACATGAAAAAAAACAAAAACAAAAACAAAAACAGACAAACAAATAAATCACGATTAAATAGCTTTTCTGAGCATCACCAGAACTGTCATCTTGAGGGCTGCATTCTGTGTGTGACGACTGACGAGACTTAGCTTGAGGGCTGCATTCTGTGTGTGACGACTGGCGAGACTTAGCTTGAGGGCTGCATTCTGTGTGTAATTACTGATGAGACTTATCGTGAGGGCTGCATTGTGTGTGTAATTACTGACGAGACTTAGCTTGAGGGCTGCATTCTGTGTGTGACGACTGGCGAGACTTAGCTTGAGGGCTGCATTCTGTGTGTAATTACTGATGAGACTTATCGTGAGGGGCTGCATTGTGTGTGTAATTACTGACGAGACTTATCGTGAGGGCTGCATTGTGTGTGTAACGACTGGCGAGACTTAGCTTGAGGGCTGCATTCTGTGTGTAATTACTGACGAGACTTATCGTGAGGGCTGCATTGTGTGTGTGTGTGACGACTGGCGAGACTTAGCTTGAGGGCTGCATTCTGTGTGTAATTACTGACGAGACTTATCTTGAGGGCTGCATTGTGTGTGTGTGACGACTGGCAAGACTTAGCTTGAGGGCTGCATTCTGTGTGTGACGACTGGCGAGACTTAGCTTGAGGGCTGCATTCTGTGTGTGATTACTGACGAGACTTGGTCAAAAATTTGTGGATAGGAAAAAAAAAAAAAAAAAAAAAAAAGCAAGGGTAAGGGTAATGTTGATTATAGCCTAGCCGACCGCAATGTTGCTTATAGCCTAGCCGACCGCAAAGGGCCATATCAGGAGTGCCATCTAAAAGAAAAAAAAAGAAAAAAAGCAATATTCATACCATAAATGATCTGAGATATGCATACTAGTAGGTCGTATCTCATTTTGAAAGAAAGCGAGTAGACCGCATGTGTTTAAATCGTCTGTAAGAAAGGCTTTCTTTTTTTTCTTTTTTTTTTACAGTGATGGAACTTGCGGGTTAACAAGATTCAGTAAACGACGGCAAAGATCAAGAATTTAATGCCAGCT
>JADBJO010001873.1:127500-147500 GCA_016801955.1 Conus betulinus
TTATTATCATTTGGAAAAAAAAAAAAGCATTTTCTTTAAAAGTTTCAAAATTCCACTCATCATTTAAATGTTGTATACATATTGTCTGTTTCATTACCTCCCTAAGAACACGGGAACTAGCACTGATATTAACACTGATTGAAATATAATCTCTCAAAGAATACCAGAGAACTTGCAAAGATATCACCACTGATTAAAAAAAAAATATCTCAAAGACCAATCTGTACAGTCTCAATCAATTATCAACCAGTGTGTAGACTTGTGATAGTGCACTTTATTTTGAGCGTGTCATTTTCGGTGATTTAATAATTTTTTGTTTGTTTCATTATCCTTATCCTTTTCCTCTTTTCTTCACCTTCTTTCTTTTGCCCTTCTCTTTTCGTACGTTTTGCCCCCACTCTTTCTCTGTGTTTGTACATTTTCTGTCCTTTTCTTTATGTCCTCGTTTGTAGTGTTTTCCCTCGTATACGCTCCATCTGTACATACAATCGCAAATCAATGATCTTTTGTTCCGCAATCACCTGATGCCGAGGATCATGAGATCTTACCAGAACAGACTGATAACGCAGATGTGGAGCAGGTCTACTATATTAGATATAATGCGAACATAACGAAAAATTTATGAGCAGGACTCACCCCCCCCCCCCCCCCCCCCCCCCCCCCCAATTACGTTGCCTTCATCTGAAAGGAAAGATACCCTTTTTTGTTTAAAACACGACAAAACAACATTTTTTTTTTTTTTTTTTTAGCCAAAATGCAATATATTCCTCTCTGTGTTTTGTTGGTCTCCACCAATGCGCTCAAAAGGGACAAGGTTCCAAACATCTGCGCAGCAGTCATGTCCTTGTCGATGAAATCATCCGGTAGTTTCAGCTGTGATGGACCTTGTTTGCTATCTTCAAAGGTCACGGCGAGGCTTTCTGAATCGCTGAATGTTCCAATAAAACGGACGTTACATTTTTAGTATTAATAATTGTCATACTCACCGGACCATTCCTCCTAAAATAAAACGAAATCAAATAATCGTGCGCCCACACACTTTCACACTGACGCATATCTTACGTTTTTTCCACTTGTTCTGTCCGAAATCATGAGATGTTGACCATCACGCTTAATTTAAGAGCCAATATTAACAATAAAACACTTATTATTAACAGGTTTTCATTTTGATTTTTTTTTTTTTTCAAAATCACCTACGATAGAATGGAAACGCAAACCATGCGCCCGTGTGGTTTCCTTCTATCGGCAGTCTTGCAGCGGCTTCTGGTCAGATTTTACTACAACACACAACCGGCGGAACATGATCTTTTCAAGTCTTAGGTTTTGAATCTCTCTCCCTCTTTTCGCTTAGCCCAGTTCAGAGGCATCGGAGCGCCACATTTGAGACCATCTCACCAGGCTTTTCCAGTTCTGTCGGTTATGCGTCGGGACTTGGGTCTCTGCCAAGGTTTCCCTCTCTCCAGTCTGCAATGCTATCAGTCCCCCCCCCCCCCCCCCCCCCCCCCCTTCCCTGTCGTCTCCGTCCCCTAACGCTTCCCTTAAGAACCGCTTCAGCAAAGCCACTGAAACCTGTTTCGTGACCATGCCAACGTAGTTTTCTTTTCTTGTCGGTTGTCACCATATTCATACCGTCCGATGCGCTGCTTGCTTTTTTTTTTTATTTATTTATTTATTTTTTTTTGGCGCGCTTGCTTACTGGTGAAATGACCAGTATAATTATCTTATGTCAAGTATCTTGCGTGACACCTCATCTGGATTCTTCTCTCCAGATCCCGCTGTGAGGATCCGCGTCTCACGTGCAAACAGGAAGATGGAGAAAATCTGTGCACGCATGAGCCTGGTCTTTTGTTTTCGTGGAGATGATGCTGTCCGTCCGCACCGGTTTCAGTCTCGACACAGCTGATGTTGTGTCCGCTGCCCTTTGCCCAGAGACGTTGAAACTGGATCTCTTACCCCTTAAAACAATCCTGCTTCTCCAGCCGCCGTGGTGCGATTTGTGGCTAGCGTCGCCAGCTGCGGGCTGGGAGATCGTGGGTTCAAGACCCACCAGAAGCACTGATTTGACAGATTTTCCGGCCCTGTTCGGCAACTACCCAGAGCTGAATATGCTATGGGTTCTATTAAGGAAGATTGAATGCACTCTGTCAAGTTTCATACACGTATGTGTTACATTTATGACAGTGCTGTTCAAATTCCCTGCAAGTGTCTGTATCTCTCGGGCCTTGTTGACGTACGATATGTCATGAAAGGAAGCGTGGAGGGCAGCCCTCTCTAGGATCTTAGAGCAGAAAGGATGTCCACACCATTACCTCGATCTGACGATTTGAACGTCTAGAATGGGTCGGACGCTACTTTCCGTCAAACTTTTGTCCCTTTCACACCGAGAGAACCTGAAAAAGAAACCCTCCTAGACACCGAAAACTGCGACCATACCTATGAAATTCAATGAAGATCGACCCAACTGCTTTTATGTTAAGTTTTCGGATGGAGAGGAATCGTAACTGGTATTTTCAACAAGAGAGCAAAAACAGAATTACCTCGCGGACAAAGAACAAACTAATTAACAAAACAAACGCGTTTCGACCTGCTTGGTCTTCTGCAGGCAAGACAAAGAACATCCAAGACAATGAAAACGAAGAACGAAGAGACAGTCTCTTATCGAACGGGTGCAGAATTTACGGTATTTTAAAAACGAATTTTGAACAGCTGCATTTCCTCTTCAAACTGCTCGTATACCTTAAGTATGCAAACACTAGAGTACAAGAACATGAAAATCCTCAAGAATGTTATCAGGTTATCAAAAGAACTGGTGGACCGAAAAGACCAAAACAATACCCTGCTCTTCAGTGCGCAGGATAAGAGTGCGTGGTGTTCTCCTTACTCCGACACGACAAGACAAGACTTTTTTGGCGAGTAGCCAGATGATACCTAACCAGACAGGGATCGGATATAAGATGACTATGATACGTGTTCGCAAAGTTAGACTTGCTTGTTCCTCTGTCTTACACACAAGTTATGGCCCATTGACACAGACACGCACATAAACCAGAAAAGCGCTGAGCAGGGAAACATTTCTCTTTCATCAATTGAACAACAGAACTGATCTTTAAGTTGGCGGAGATCGATAACAATCGAGCGATAAACATTGCTGGCCGGATCGTTTGAACAGAATGACTGACTGTCTGTTTTGTTTTCACGAGACGCGTCCAAAGTTATCATGACCACGGAACAGGTCAGTACAGCGTATGCACACATTCGTTGACAAGGCAAACCGCACAGTGGTTCAAGAGGAAACGGACCAGATGAATGGAGAATGAGTGTGGCTTGCCTCTTCCTCTGCTGCTGCTGGAGATTTTTTTTTTTTCAAAGGAAGGAGACTTGACCACTTTCTACCCTGGAACACCTATAAATCATCGATAGGGACTAGATTCGTCTGCTCGCAGGCCAGCCTTGTGTGTGTACTCCCTACGGCTGCTGCTGGAAGTCGACAGCCCAGTGATATATGGCACTGTCATTCTGAAGTACATCTGCCATCTCCGAGCTGCTGCACTGCGAATAGCAGTAAAGGCCTGTTAATCTCGGCCGCGTGAAGATGGAGTCCAAATGCCTTCTGACATAATTATCACGTGCCACAGTACGCGCGCTGAATCCGCCCCGTACCATGACAGAACCTCTACCAATCCGATTTCTCTTGGATTCAGGGAGTCAAAATGGTCATCACAGGTGATCTTTAGACAAACTTTCCAACAGAGGAGTGCCTATGAGACACTGACCTGTTCAGTGTAGATGATGGTTTCAACTGGTAAGTTTTTGTTCACAAAGAAATGTTACATATGACGGTTGCATGTGAAAAAAAAAAGAAAAAAAAAACAACTATAGGTGAGGCAAGGCAAAAGGAAAAGGAAACAGAAACGAAATCGGCCCAATGGGTACGATGATTCAGATACCGAAAGCCTACAGTTTATGGTCTGATTTCTAATGGTATTTTGAAGCGCGCGTCTGTTCCCTTTTTGAGGACAATTCTCGCTGTTTTTTTTGCTTCCAAGTCCTCTCAGTAGCATTACCCCCTCTCCGTTCGTTCGTTCCGTCTTTCTCATACACAGCCACACTCAGACGCAGCATCAACGTCGGCACTTCACAAGGAGCAATCGAAATACAGCTGTCTTGAGGCCTCCCCCGGGAGACCCACTGCACAGCTGCCAGTCACTGTGGTAGCGGTCAGTTGTGGGTCTGCTCTGATCCAATGTACGGAGAACTCCACCCATTACTCTTCTTAATGACGACAGTTATCACTTAGTCAGAAAGCAGTGAGTGAGTCTCCAAAAAATCGACTCTTCACTTGAATCGAATCGGTCAACATTCCGCCTGAAAGAGCTACATCGTGAAAAGGAACACCCCCAAAAGACCTGGGACGTTTTGTTATACTTTTAGTATTGAAGGCACCAATTTCATCTCTTCTACTAAAACAAAGAAATGCTACTCAAACCATCTGCGAATGGAAATGGAGAACGTTTGGCTTGGAACGTAACCTGTCGCCGTAAATGACGGTAAAGGAAACATGTGATTTCGGAAATATTGTACATTAATTTATTTGCAAAGTAGAACTTGACATGTGTACAAGACGTAAATCAAAAGGCAATGAAATTAATTTTATCTTCACTAGCCCTAATAAACATTCGCAGGTGCGCACGCGCGCGCTCGCGCGCACGCACACACACACACATACACACACACACACACGCGCGCGCGCGCGCGCACACACACACACACACACACACACACACACTTCATCCTGGCATTTCAGATCTCTGCTATTTGCGCTTCTGTTAATCTACGATCGTTTCCTGAGGACCAAAAGGGTCTGCTGAAAGCTAAAGAAGACTAAACTACAACAAAAACCTGAGGCTCTCTCATAAATTTACATAAATCTTGCTGTTGCATCAAAAAGCTCAGTTTCATCCATTACAAAAAAAAAGAAAATAAAAACGTTTGGGCTTTGAAACATGAGGACCGTAGCTTGTTGTTCGTGTCTAAGTCAGAAATCTGACAAAAATCAAACGCGTAAGGTAAGACAAGGTAAGGTAAGGTAATGTTGCTTATAGCCAGCCGACCATATCACAGCTGTCACCACGTTAAAATCAACTCACAAGTCATTCATTCACACAATTCTTTCAAATACATCTAAAAAAAAACCCATCCGAAATTTTGTTAAAAATCTTTCCACTGTAAAAATCTCAGATCCGATGAAATCAGACACAGATGAAACAGGAAAATATCGTTTCAGACACAAATCTTCAGTAGGGTTTGCCTGCGAAGCTAGTACTATTAGATTCTCTTCCTACCATGAGGCAGTTAGAACCAATCCTGGTATCTGCGCCAAAAGCAATAAAAAAAAACATACACAAGAGGACAAGACAATACAAGAGGTGTGGTGGCTGCTGCAGTGAACACATTGCATCATTTTCTTCTCCACCACAGATCATGTAGCCGGTTACATCCACACACAAGAAGTACAGGATCAATACACAGGTGTGATACATACAGTATACAAACACCCCATCAGCCGCCATGCAAGTACCACTTTAGCTGCTGTGCTGTTGAACGAACATGTCAACCATTAGCAATCAGTGAAAAAAAAAAAAAACAAAACAAAAAAAAACCAGTAGCTGGATAGTTTCAACGTCAACATGGTGGAGAGTCTACAAGTGCGCTGCATAGTGAAAACGAAAGCTGCAACATGAGAGAATAGTGACGGTGTCATGCTCATTATGACAGACATAACAACAATGTGCAAAAGGGTAATGTGAAGGATGAACGAATATCGTAAACACACACACACACACACAAAATTGAGGCCTGAAATAACTGACTACGGCAAGAAGTCCAATGCCTAGTTGATGTTCAAAGTACTGTGGGCACAAACGTCCTGTACTAGACCACAGTAAGCACAGCGCGGTCAGGTACATTTCAGCTGAAAAAAAAAAAAAAAAAACAAGCCTGTACCCTACTGTGTGTTCACCTTCCTCAGGGCCCGTAACCCAAAAAAACTGTTTATACGAATTCACCTTGTCAGGCATTCATTAAAAGGGAATTAAAAAAAAGGAACCTGTTTATTGTATACGTGTCCGCATGATCTTCCTGGTGCATTAAATGTGATATTTCAAATTCAAACTGCTACGCGCATGTTCGACCAGCGTACTGTACGTCGTACAGTAATAGGAAGATGCACCAAGATCGTACGTCATATGGTAATTCAAAACAGATGCACAATCACTGGGCGTCATATGATAAACAAATCACTAGACGCACTAGGATCGTGCATTACATGGTACACAAATAGTCAGACGCACGAATATCGAGTCTCGTATCATAAACAAAAAAAATCAGATGCATCCTGCGGTACTCTAATTATCAGATGCAATAGGATCGTGCACCCTGCGGTACTCTAATTATCAGATGCAATAGGATCGTGCACCCTGCGGTACTCTATCAGATGCAATAGGATCATGCACCCTGCGGTACTCTATCAGATGCACTAGGATCGTGCACCCTGCGGTACTCTATCAGATGCACTAGGATCGTGCACCCTGCGGTACTCTATCATATGCAATAGGATCGTGCACCCTGCGGTACTCTATCAGATGCACTAGGATCGTGCACCCTGCGGTACTCTAATTATCAGATGCACTAGGATCGTGCACCCTGCGGTACTCTAATTATCAGATGCAATAGGATTGTGCACCCTGCGGTACTCTAATTATCAGATGCACTAGGATCGTGCATCCTGCGGCACTCTAATAATTATCAGATGCACTAGGATCGTGCACCCTGCGGTACTCTAATTATCAGATACACTAGGATCGTGCACCCTGCGGTACTCTAATTATCAGATGCACTAGGATCGTGCACCCCTGCAGTACTCTAATATCAGGTGCACTAGGATCGTGCACCCTGCGGTACTCTATCAGATGCACTAGGATCTTGCACCCTGCGGTACTCTATCAGATGCAATAGGATCGTGCACCCTGCGGTACTCTATCAGATGCAATAGGATCGTGCACCTTGCGGTACTCTATCAGATGCAATAGGATCTTGCACCCTGCAGTACTCTATCAGATGCAATAGGATTGTGCACCCTGCGGTACTCTATCAGATGCAATAGGATCTTGCACCATGCAGTACTCTATCAGACGCAATAGGATCGTGCACCCTGCGGTACTCTATCAGATGCACTAGGATCGTACACCCTGCGGCACTCTATCAGACGCAATAGGATCGTACACCCTTCGGCACTCTATCAGATGCACTAGGATCGTGCACCCTGCGGCACTCTAATAATTATCAGATGCACTAGGATCGTGCACCCTGCGGCACTCTAATTATCAGATGCACTAGGATCGTGCACCCGGCGGTACTCTATCAGATGCAATAGGATCGTGCACCCTGCGGTACTCTATCAGATGCAATAGGATCGTGCACCCTGCGACACTCTAATTATCAGATGCACTAGGATCGTGCACCCTGCGGTACTCTAATTATCAGATGCAATAGGATCGTGCACTCTGCGGTACTCTAATTATCAAATGCACTAGGATCGTGCACCCTGCGGTACTCTAATTATCAGATGCACTAGGATCTCGCACCCTGCGGCACTCTAATAATTATCAGATGCACTAGGATCGTGCACCCTGCGGTACTGTAATTATCAGATGCACTAGGATCGTGCACCCCCTGCAGTACTCTAATTATCAGATGCAATAGGATCGTGCTCCCCTGCGGTACTCTATCAGATGCACTAGGATCTTGCACCCTGCGGTACTCTATCAGATGCAATAGGATCGTGCACCCTGCGGTACTCTATCAGATGCAATAGGATCGTGCACCCTGCGGTACTCTATCAGATGCACTCTATCAGATGCAATAGGATCGTGCACCCTGCGGTACTCTATGCAGATGCACCCTAGGATCAGATGCAATACCTGCGGTACTCTATCAGATGCAATAGGATCGTGCACCCTGCGGTACTCTATCAGATGCCCTAGGCGTGCACCCTGCGGCGGCACTCTAATATTATCAGATGCACTAGGATCGTGCACCCTGCGGTACTCTAATTATCAGATGCAATAGGATCGTGCACCCTGCGGTACTCTAATTATCAGATGCAATAGGATCGTGCACCCTGCAGTGCTCTATCAGATGCACTAGGATCGTGCACCCTGCGGCACTCTATCAGACGCAATAGGATCGTGCACCCTGCGGTACTCTATCA
The DNA here is from genome assembly GCA_016801955.1 of Conus betulinus. Lineage (NCBI taxonomy): Eukaryota > Metazoa > Mollusca > Gastropoda > Neogastropoda > Conidae > Conus > Conus betulinus. The sequence goes on from JADBJO010001873.1 coordinate 135,770, forward strand.
GATGCAATAGGATCGTGCACCCTGCGGAACTATATCAGATGCAATAGGATCGTACACCCTGAGGTACTCTATCAGATGCACTGGGATCGTGCACCGTGCGGCCCTCTAATAATTATCAGATGCACTAGGATCGTGCACCGTGCAGCCTCTAATAATTATCAGATGCACTAGGATCGTGCACCCTGCGGTAATCTAATTATCAGATGCAATAGGATCGTGCACCCGGCGGTACTCTAATTATCAGATGCATTAGGATTGTGCACCCTGCGGTACTCTATCAGATGCAATAGGATCGTGCACCCTGCGGCACTCTAATTATCAGATGCAATAGGATCGTGCACCCTGCGGCACTCTATTATCAGATGCAATCGTGCACCCTGCGGATCGTGCACCCTGCGGTACTCTAATTATCAGATGCAATAGGATCGTGCACCCTGCGGTACTCTAATTATCAGATGCAATAGGATCGTGCACCCTGCGGTACTCTATCAGACGCAATAGGATCGTGCACCCTGCGGTACTCTATCAGATGCAATAGGATCGTGCACCCTGCGGTACTCTATCAGATGCACTAGGATCGTGCACCCTGCGGTACTCTATCAGATGCACTAGGATCGTGCACCCTGCGGTACTCTATCAGATGCACTAGGATCGTGCACCCTGCGGTACTCTATCAGATGCACCAGGATCGTACACCCTGAGGTACTCTATCAGATACAATAGGATCGTGTGCCCTGCGGTACTCTATCAGATGCAATAGGATCGTGCATCCTGCGGTACTCTAATTATCGGATGCACTAGGATCGTGCACCCTGCGGTACTCTATCAGATGCACTGGATCGTGCACCCTGCAGAATTCTGTCAGATGCACTAGGATCGCACATCATGTGGTAAACTTGTAAACAGCTGCAGTAAGATGTGGTGAATTAACAACCACGCGCACTAAGATCGTATATCCTGTAACGAACTGATCATCAGATGCACTTAAATCATAAACTTGTGGCAAGCTTACAATCAGATGCAGGAAAATAGTACATCCCGGGGTAAAGTAAGAATCCAAATACTCAACGATCGTACGTTCTGTGGTGAACTGATAATCATATTAAGTAAGATCGTGCATCCTAGGGTAAATCAGTCATCAGACGCACTAGGATCGTACATCTCGTGGCAAAATGATAATCAGATGCACCACGATCGCTCATCCTATGTTAAACTAATAATCAGATCCATTAACATCGCGCTTCCTGTGACTGACTTATAAACAATAGTTATTGCACGGTAATCGTGCGTCAAATGTAATCTACTGATCAGTCGCTATGATATCGAGCGTCAAGGAGGAGACTGGCGAACAAATACACTGAGATCGTGCACTTAGAGCAGTCAGTAGAACAAAATGTACTCCGAACTTCTGCTAAGTTGAACGGATCACATAACGATAGCTATAAAGAAGAAAACTGCAGGGTTTTTTCCCCGCCGGCAGTATACGATAATTTGTTTTCTGAAACTCCAATAAACATCCCAGTACTTTTTCCTTGATTTGTTGTTGGCTTCAGAAGAAAAGTTTCGAGCCTAACTTTACAACCTACGGAAGAATCTTTCATTTCTCATCTGCATAGGAACTTAACAGTATTCCAAATTATAGTTGTAAAACCAGTTGACCTACAAATCTACGCGAAGCAACACACATAAAAAAGTGCACACGCTCAACAGATTAAAAAACAAACAAACAAACAAATCTTATCAGACATATACCAAGTCTTTCCTGCTATGGGATGAAGTCATGAAGAGTTTCTGTTCTCAATAGTACGGGTATGAAACAGCAAAAGCTCCCAAGACGTAACGGTATGAGCTAACCACAATAAAAGAAGAAAAAAAAAAAAACAATCCATCTGCCACGGTGAACACACTCCAGAGGACAATGCAAAAAAAAAAAAAAAAAAAAAAAGGCAAAACTCATCAACACGAAGATGGGGTACAGCCACACAGCCTCCTTCAATGGTGAAAAAAAAAAAAAGGAAACTAAACATGTGCCATGATAAGAAAACCAAGGAGCTGCTGAGTCGTGGAAAAAAAAAATCTCTAAAAGTCACAGACTGATCCCAGCAGAGTAACGCCACACGGAAAGAGACGGATGGAGAGAATGGTCAGCACCGTGGACTTACCTCTCTGGCCTCTCGCCTGACCAGCACGTGGTGCCAACGGTTGTCGTCCAAACGCGGGGTCCCCTTCTTTGGGACGACTTCCTCGTAAGACCCGGTGCCCAGGTTGATGGTCAGCACTACCACCCCCTCTTTGATGGCCAGGTTCAGGTAGTCTTTACGATTCCCTGAAAGTAGGCGGAACAGAAGCGTTGGTAGTGAGATCTCATGCCTGCCACCCTGCCCCCCCCCCCCCCCCCCCCCTGCCCCCACCCCCATCCCTCTCTCCGCCGCCCTCTTTTCTGTATTCGTTATCAATTAATGCAGTGGTGAAATAAGATAAGAAATGAGATTTGGGCCATCATAAAAAAAAGAATGGCCGCTGAAGAAGAGGAGAACGAGAAAGAGTAGGAGAAGAAGAAGGAGGAAGGGAAGAAGGAGGATAGTAAGAAAGTCGACGAGAGGAAGAACAAGAAGAACATGGAGAGAGAGAGAGAGAGAGAGAGAGAGAGAGAGAGAGAGAGAGAGAGAGAGAGAGAGACAGACAGACAGACAGACAGACAGACAAACAGACAGACAGACAGATACAGAGACAGAGACAGAGAGAAGATTTCATCAGTATAGGCCATGGCCACTTCTGATGGGGAGCAGTATAGGAATATAAACATTCGTACAACAAGGCAATCTTGACATCAGTTGACATTAAGTAGCTGACAGATAAGCGTTTTGGGAGAGAGAGAGAGAGAGAGAGAGAGAGAGAGAGAGAGAGGGGGGGGGGAAGGAGGGTGAGAGAGACACCTAGACAGACAGACAGATAGACAGGCCGACAGACAGAGAGAAGAAGAAAAAAAAACAAGAACAACAACAAGAAGAACGAGAACAACAAGAAGAATAAAACATTAAGAATGAACTAGATTTATACAACAGATCATAAAATAAGCACACACACAAATAACAAAAATACAATACGATGGTTGAAATCGACACGTACTTGAATGCAAAACAGGTGAATTGACTCAACGACTACCCAAATGTGTTCTATATGACGCACTCAGCTGCAGAGAAAAAAGAACGGCCATTCTGTGACAGCAGCAAACGGCGACAGTGGGATCAACTCAGGATTATTTTTCTGCGACCTGCTGCTTCATATTGCTCTTCCTGATCCTAACGTCAACGTTTTCTGTTCTAAACTTGCATGATTCACTGAGCTGGCAAATACCCATTACACACACACACACACACACACACACACACACACACACACACACACCTCTTAACGTCAACATCTTCTGTTCTAAATAATTATTTGCATGATTCATAGTGCTAGTGAATATCCATCACACACACACACACACACACACACACACACACACACACACACACACACACACACACACAAAGCCACATCACAACACTCTATTACACTTTTCTCACAGCAAACGTAAACTAAGCTTGAACGAGAGAGAACTGATCAACGTGTCTTTTTTTTTTCAGTGGTTTCTTTCTGACGACGCCATAATCTTAAGTCAGCCTCGCCTTCTTCAACAAATCTCGGGCGATGTTTTGCTGTCAGCCTGCCTCCAACTTCGTAACACTGGCCCACACGATACCTTCGAACCGTGGACAAGTGGGCGAAAAGAAAAATTGTCCCCCCCCCCCCCCCCCCCCCCCCTCTCTCTCTGTGTCTGTCCATTACCCCCTCCACCCTTTGTTCTTCTTCATCTCACTGATATATGAGAAAAATAGAATACAGTTTATTAAAAGCGTAACAAAACCAGACCCTTTTCAGAGCGTATGGCGCTGACCAAGACGTAACTTACAACATACATTCCATTACCACTTACGACAACAAAGTATTCATCCACAGATGCGGATGATGCTGACGGGCAGTTCGCAAGTGAGTATAACGACTCGCCGCCTATTGTTAGCATTGCAGCCCACAATAGTTCACAAAACCGGTCATACTCGCAGCCTCATCTCCGACAGTCCCGTTGGTCTTACCTCTATCCATAGTTTTTGGGTTGACTAGATTTTTTTTTTTCTCAATATTATCATTATTGCCGAGTCGACTGTATACGGCCTTTTTTATGGCTGTCAAGCTCATACGGGGAAAAAATGGCACATTTTGAAAAATAAAAAAAAATTATCCCCAGATGCCGAAAAAAGGCAGATGAAAATAAAGAACGACAAAAACAAAACAGGCAGAATCACAGAGAGTGAAAGAAGAGAGTACCTGTACCTGTACACAACTTCCAGAGAGTGTCTGTACTAAAAGAGCCCACTGGTTGAGTTCTTTCTTTGAGTTCTTTCTTTCTTTCTCTCTCTGTTTTCTTTTACTTTCTTTCTCTCTTGTCTTCTTTCATTTTCTATACTCTCTCACTGCTCTCTCCTTAAAACTTCTTTCATTTTTCTATAGTCTCACTGCTCTCTTCTTAAAACTTCTATCATTTTCTGCCTTCTGCAATCATTTTCCTTGTCACAATATATTCAGTTCAGTGTGTCTGATGTCAAATGTTATCAAGTTCAAGTAAATACCCCGGACCCCCGATTCCCCTTTGCAGCGGGCTGAATAGCGTAAACAATACATCATTATCACTGTCTGTACTTCTCTTTTGTCCCAATCTGCTCTCTTCTTCAATTCTCTCATCTTAGTCGATAATTCATTTACCCGTCAGTTTAAAATCATGCGCTGTGGTCTGGAAACTTCACAGCCATGGTGTAAGCGTATCTGGACTACACTGCACGCAGTGACACCCCTTGGTGAGACTGAAACTCTCGCTGCACTTTCTATTGCCTTGTGCTTGCCTGCCATCATTTCTCTCGCACCATCGGCAAAAACAACATCCGGTCACGGCGTAACTAGGATAATGTACCGACTCTTATCTGCTGGGCGCCGAGGCATGACGAAGGAAACCAAGCGTGGTACGTCTTTGTTCCAAGCCAACTTCGCCGTGCGTGAGCTACCTGCCTGAGGGGGGGAGGGGGACTGTTGAAGCTTCTTCGGCCTGTTCGCGCTAGCCCGCCAGGGATGAATTAATCATGACCCCCATCAGGGGGAGATCATTAACATGGTTATGTTAGTCTCGCCGTTTCTCCTGCATCAAAAGAGTCAGGAGTGGAAGATAAGACGGGAGAGAGCAAGAGGCGCCGCGCGGGCGCGTACACGCACAAGCATGCGCGCGCGCGCGCCCCCTCCTCCCCTTACACACACGCGCGCGTGCTTACACAAATCGCTTACATACCAGTATACACATATGCGCTCACATCCAAACACAAAAATATACACACACATACATGTAAATAGATAGGTTAGATGCAGATAGATAAAGATATAGAGAGATACATAAACAGACCGATATATATATATATATATATATAATGCTGAACATTAAGTAGTGGGAGAAAACAAGTGCAGGTAACAATTCTTCCATCATTATAATAATGACTTGGCAAAGATTTGAAATTGAGAGAAAAAAAAAAAAAAATTGAAGATAAAGTAAATGTATATCATAACTATGAAAACCCTTCGCTAGCTGCATGAGGAAACTATCGCAATCCCTCTCGAAGGCAGACCTATATGTATCGCCTGCTCCGAGGCCTTTCGTCCGCTGGATCGAATTCATCAGGGAGACACGACTAATTGTGTCTGTGTTCTTGGCGTCAAATAGAGACACACCACGGTCCATAATTCTGTGGTGTTCTCACCGCCAAGGGTTCGAAAAAAAAAAAAAAACAGCACCCCCAAAGCAGCCAGCGAAAGGTAGTAGAATAAAAAAAACGAAAGTGTGGAGAGGAAAAAAGTTGCTGAAAACTAAAAACATTATGCAAACAGTATAAAATGTAGGGGACAATCTTTGAGCCTATGCTTGAGGATCCATTTAAGGATGCAAGGGAGATCAAAAGATATGGAACAGTCTGAGTGGTCAGCTCTGCTGTTCAATAACCCAAGCATTGTCAGCGGCTAAGAATTGTGCAGAACAACCTTTCCTTGGATCTCCTAAGAGATGCAATTACCCACTGATTTAACAAACAATATAATGCTGAACAATTAAGTAGTGGGAGAGAAAACAAGTGCAGGTTAACAATTCTTCCATCATTATAATAATGACTTGGCAAAGATTTGAAATTGAGAGAAAAAAAAAATTGAAGATAAAGTAAATGTATATCATAACTGTGAAAACCCTTCGCTAGCTGCATGAGGAAACTATCGCAATCCCTCTCGAAGGCAGACCTATATGTATCGCCTGCTCCGAGGCCTTTCGTCCGCTGGATCGGACTCATCAGGGAGACACACACACACACACACACACACACACACACACATATATATATATATATATATATATATAGAGAGAGAGAGAGAGAGAGAGAGAGAGAGAGAGAGAGAGAGACAGAGACAGACAGACAAGACAGACAGGCAGCAGACAGTCAAAAGACACAGCCAGAGACAGGGACAGACAGAAGGTGTCAGAAGGCCGCAGTTAGATGCAGGTGGGGCGACAGACAGGAAAATCGAAGTTCGATATTCCCAAAGGTCACGGGCCCAGTGCCGTTTAATCCGGACTGTTTCTCCCCATCGCCGCGTCCTGATCTGGGGGTGGTCTGATGGCGGAGTCCTGATCTGGGGGTGGTCTGATGGCGGAGCGAGGGGCGACCGGCCTGCAGAAATGTTGTTTCAGTTATGCACTCAAAACTTCCCCGTGGAAGTCTAATGACGGCAGTAAGTAATACACTGCGAGGCGATGATGCTTTGCTTGTTATATGTAGGCGGGTTTTTTTTTTTTTTTTTTTTTCTTTTTTCCTCACCGAGAGCGCAGATGATTCTAAAAAAAAGCTCCACTATTTTTTAAGCTGCAGGCTGGTTTTTTTGTTTGTTTTTTTTTTTTCGCAGGGAATTAGGGAGGTGCGAGTTTTTAACATTTATTTCTTATTTCTTTTTTTTTTTCAGGGGGTGAGGGGTTGTCCAATCTACTTAGCCCCACTTTTTTTTCCCCCCCCTTCCTTATTTGATATTGTAGGAGGCACAGCTCGCTTTCTCTCCCCCCCCCCCCCCCCCCCCCCCCTCTGTCGCTAGCAGTATTTAATTTGGAACTAACTGGGGAGCTGGTTCGATCTAGGACTGGAGAAAACACACACACACACACACACACACACACACACACACACACACACACACACACACACACACGCATAGACGAACGAACACACACACACACACACACACACACACACACACACACACACACACATACACGCGCGCACGTGCGCCCGTGCCCACTCGTGCACAAACACAGACACATCTCATCCCAACTATCACCATGAACGGAGGGGGAGGGCGAAAAAGACAGAAGATCAGACAGACAGACAGACAGAGACATAGAGACAAACAGAGACAGACAGACAGATAGACATACTGACAGACATAGTAGAAGTAATAAAACAACTGAAAAGCAGTCTACGTGTACTTAGAGAGAGAGAGAGAGAGAGAGAGAGAGAGAGAGAGAGAGAGAGAGAGAGAGAGAGAGAGAGAGAGAGAGAGAGAGAGAAAACAGACAGACAGATAGAAAGAAAGACAAATACGGACACAGACAGACAGGCACACACACACACACACACACACACACACACACACACACACACACACACACACACACTCGCACACCCACACACGCACGCACACACACACACACACACACACACACACACACACACACACACACACACACACGGAGTGACACAACGATAGAGACAGAAAGTCAAAAACACATAGACGACAGGACTGACACAGAGAGAGAGAGAGAGAGAGAGAGAGAGAGAGAGAGAGAGGCAGAGAGAGAGAGAGAGAGAGAGAGGAGAGAGAGAGAGAGAGAGAGAGAGAGAGAGAGAGAGAGAGAGAGAGAGAGAGAGAGAGAGAGAGAGAGAGAGAGAGAGAGAGAGAGAATAAGCAGAAGGAAGAAAAAACGGTCAGAAAAAGCAGTGTACCTGTACCTGTGTAGAAGAGGAGGCCGTTGGCCTGCTTGGTGCGGAAGTCCAGGGACACCTGGTCCTGGTTGCTGTCCAAGACGTCCCCGCCGCTGGACAGGTTATAGCTCAGGTACTGCGCCCCGAAAAACGTGGCGTCTGACGGAATTTTCTCTGCAGAACAAAAGACAGCACAGAACCATCACGGCGAGCCCCGCTAATCAATGGCTGGTTTGTAACGTAAGTACAGATCCTAATATAACAGCTTGTAATAGTAATAATAATGACGGTGATGATGATGATGATGATAATAATAATGATGATGATGATGATGATAATAATAATAGTAAACGTCAGATAAAGGACAAACAACCCTGCCCTAGTATTAATCTGTACACAAATAAAAATCACACGGTTTGTAATAAAGACGACACTTAAAATAATCGAATATTAGGAAACGTAGAATTTTGGGGTATTGCATGCATCCTTTGAAGCAAAAAAAAACGCACACACAAACAAAAATCCACACGGACACAAGTCATGACAATGGTAAGAGTACGTAGCATTTTTTTTAAAGATGTCTCATCGCGCACTGATGATTGGTTGTGAAGTAATGCGGTTTGAACAAAATTTCATCAGCTCCACGCACGCTATCATGACTTGAATTGCTTATTTCGAATTCGCCTCAAACTTGCGAGTCATTTACACGTACACTTGCACCACAAAACCAGTTTGGTTTCGACTCCTCTGCAACCAAATGACTGTGCCCAGTACCGCAGGAGTAGGTTCCCCCTGAAAGCTTCCAACTTATCAATTCAGACTAGTCTGAAGGTGAAAGTGTCAATAATGACGAAGCCAGCGAAGCTTCAGCGTTAGAAAAATAATTGAAGTAATTACTGTTCAATACCTTCCCTTCAAAATTATTGCTTGGATTATTGCTGGCTTAGCCCCTTCCTCCCCCCTCCCCCATCCCCTCCCCCATCACCCTCTCCTTTTTCGGGGGTGGTGGTGGTGGGGGGTGGTAAAATATACCATGCTCTGAGATGGATCTGAAATATTGAACTGAACACGCCTTGTCAATCACGTGACTGACTGCTGACTCCAATTCCGTTTCCCGGATCCAGTTCCTACCCAGTAAATTGGGTCCGTTCCCACCAACAACAATGATGGAATGGCAGACTTTATTTTTGGTAAGAAACACAGACCTGAGCTTGACCCAATACTGGAATGTGTTGGACAGCGTAAGTCTTTAGTGTTATTTTGCATGGAGCCAGTGACAGTCTTTTTTTTCTTCCCAGGTGTTTTAGAACACTTGTTCACTCATCAAAGAGACTGATGCGCCAGTGTCCGTTTCAAAGACGACTGGTTTGTCTTCAACCTTGAGAGAAATAGTGAATGGCTTGCTGTCACTCTGCGATGGCAAGTTGTGAAGAATGTGACCGACAGTCTCATCATCACTGACAACGAGCTTTTTTTTTTTTGCAGACGCCTGGGCCTTTTGTTCTGAGCGACAAACAGTAGCCAAGTGCCCCACTTTCACGCTGTGATTACATTTATATAACTTAATCAGGACAATCTACTGACAAATGCTGTTTGCCACAACGATAACACCTGCCAGGGAACTCTAAGAGTGTGACGCTGTCTGCTGTCTGGTCTGGTGCCTTTCCGGACAGCATTCACTTCGGGACATTGCGACTCTACAGGTGCTTGATGGTGAAGAGCAGCAGAATGGCTTGCTGCTGCTTCCATGCCATGAGCAATGTCGATTGCCTTTTGAAAGGTGAGGCCTTTTTTCTGATAACAACTTCCTCTGAACTGCAGCAGAATCAGACAGACCACACACAAACCGATCTCGGAGTGTGCTTCTGTAAAAAAAAAAAACTGACCAAAGTCACATGTTGACGCCCAGACGCCTGAGTTCAGCTGCAAAGTCTTTGACAGTTTTTACACTAGAACACCATCATCTGCGGTGACACCTACCCTTTCTGCAATCACGAGTGGTTTGGGTGATACATGTGCCTTTAGTATTACAACCAGTTCATCAAATGTTTTTTAACGAAGGAGAGTTAAGCGCCCACAATGAACGCAAGGAATAATGCTTTGGACCAACAACAACTGACAGAAATACACTCTTCTTTTTGACATCATCATCGTCATTTGCTTCAAAGTACATGCATAGTTTTTCAATTAGCAATCAAAATCTTCAACAGCAGGGTTCACAGAAAGTCTCTTATGTGCCATTCTGTCAGCTTAGAACAACAAATATAAATTGTAGTGATGCAAAAAATAAAGACAGTACATCAACTTATCAAATGTTACGTATATATTTGCTGACAACACACAGATAGCTGAGAACATTCTTCTTGTATGCCGCTAGCACATCTGATCAGATCGAACCGTCTTCTTCACGCGATCACGATCTCAGGGTTGAAGTTGATCCAACTGCCTTCTTTCGCGCCACTACATCGAATCGAATACGACCTTTTTCTCCAGGAACACTTATCCTGAGTCTGTGGGTGGTCAGAACGCATGCTACTATCTTTTTTTTTTTTATTTTTATCATGCATTAGATCCCATCCTCGTCGCCAACATGTGATGGTTCTGGATAAAGATACGACAGCCGTTACTGGGAAGACATTCTTTTATCATGCTCTTTAAGTGAGGAGAGCCTTAAGGGAAATAACCCAACACAAGCGTCTTCTTTTTTCCTTTTCTTTCTTTTTTTTCTTTTTTCTTTTTTTTTTCTTTTTTTTAACATTTCCTGACTGCATTTTTAACATTACCGCATTTCCTTCGGTCAGCCATTCTCAACAGCTTACCACATGGACATCAGATAAGTCGCTCTTCGTTCTTTGTTTGTACTGTCCTAAATGTTAAATGTTACCTATTTTGTTTTCACTTGAAGAAGACCCAAGAGGTCGAAATGCATCGTGTCTTGTGTACTTTGTTCGTCAATGTCCTCGGCGGAAACTAACCCCCACTCTTTCTAAACTTTGCTTCGTTCTCCGCCATCAGTCGCTCCATTTGAAATTTCCTGACTGGGTCACTGATACACGACGACGTGCGTCTACCAAAGACAAAAGGGCTACAAACATCTCTCAAGTGTGATTTGTGGATTCTCGGTTCGGAGATGACCGAGAAATGAGATCCGGGCTGTGAAGTAGACTTCGCGCGTGTGAGGCACAGGAAGGAGGGACAACTACTGGCGATGCGCGAGTCTCTTGCTTTCTCTGAAGACTCCTTCTCTCGCCATCCGATGTGCACTGTCCTGCCTTTCAGCAGTTGCATACCCTGTGGAATGAGTCTGCTATAGGAGCTGCGCAAAGACTGTCTATTCCTGGGAACTGTGTCGAGGCAGCCTGTTGCTTGGAGCTGTGCCATAGCTACTCATTTACAGGAGCTGTGCCTTTGCTGCCTGTTTTCAGGAGCTGTGCCATAGCTACTCATTTTCCAGGAGCTGTGCCTTTGTGCCTGTTTTCAGGAGCTGTGCCATAGCTACTCATTTCCGGAGCTGTGTCATTGCTGCCTGTTTTCAGGAGCTGTGTCATTGCTGCCTGTTTTCAGGAGCTGTGTCATTGCTGCCTCTTTTCTGAAGCTGTGCCGTAGCTGCCTGTTTTCAGGAGCTGTGCCAT
>JADBJO010001873.1:152500-155000 GCA_016801955.1 Conus betulinus
CCATACGTGCTTGAATGGCTATGCGTGGGTGTTTGTACATGTGCGTGCATGCATGCTGCATGTTTGTGTGTGTGTGTGTGTGTGTGTGTGTGTGTGTGTGTGTGTGTGTGTGTGTGTGTGTGTGTGTGTGTGTGTGTGGTGTGTGTGCGGGCGCTCATGTTTGAGTTAATGCTAGTGCACGCGCATTTACCCATACTCTTGTGTATATATGTGAGTGCGTTTGCACTTCGACGCACTTAGTTCAGAACCTCAGCGGGTCTGATATGCGTACCATAATCGAGCTCTCACCCCTGTATCCAATTACACACAGCGCTTACATAACCCTTCAAGCACACTCAGGCTACAATCAGTAGGCAGCATGTCTATTACTTCTGATGGCGGGGGGGGGGCGGGGGGGGGGGGGGGGTGGGGGTGGGGGGCTGCAATGAGAGGGGAGGGGGATAAGTTTTGGTGCAGTCTTCCCCAAGAGCATGGTCCACCCCCTGCCGGGATACAATGCTTTTGATGTGGACTTTGAACAGGAGAGAGTAACTTCAAAGAAAACGAACTCAAAGAGGATAAAAAATCTCTCTCTCTCTCTCTCTCTCTCTCACACACACACACACACACACACACACACACACACACACACACTCTCGAATAAGAAGCAAAACTCTCTCTCTCTCTCTCTCTCTGGAAGCAAAACAAGTCCCCTCCTTCCCCCCTCTCTCTCCTGTCAAAACGCATTGGAATACGAGTCAAAGTCAAAAAACATTTTTTTTTCGGCATGGCCCGTAGGCTCAACGTTAGGTAATTATAGTACTAAGCCTAATTTTTCATTTTTTAAGCTTTTTGCCGGTAAGCTTTTTGACCGTTGATTGATGTTTGTGTGTGTGCGCATGCGAGCGTGTGTGTGTGTGTGTGTGTGTGTGTGTGTGTGTGTGTGTGTGTGTGTGTGAGAGAGAGAGAGAGAGAGAGAGAGAGTGTGTGTGTGAGTGTGTATGTGTATCTATTTGTGTGTGCGCGCGTGCGTGCGTACGTGCGTGTGTGTGTGTGTGTGTGTGTGTGTGTGTGTGTGTGTGTGTGTGTGTGTGTGTGTGTGGTGCATTAACACAACTGGGCGTGGCTGACCAAGCAAACCTTGCGTCTTTAATATACCCCTCAAAATTACACTACGCAATCAATCTCTATGGCAGTGAGCAGAGCAACTCTCCCAAAGAGGGGAGGATGGCATACTGATAGCAGGCCAGCAGGTACTGCAGAACATGCTTCACTTGGAATCTGCATCCTACAGTGACAGAAATGTGCGCGATGAACCTTGTATCTTTAACACATTTACGTTAGCCGAAGATATTCAGACTTCTGCTTTTTTTTTTTTTCCTTTTAGCTAAAAATTACATCTTTAGTGAATTCTGACGGGTAGAAAAATATGATGGTTTTCTCTGAGCGTCACACGATCAGTTGGACACATTCATACACATCTGCTACTATTTTAAACTGTTAGTCAGAGAAGAAAGAAAGAAAGTTCTTACCGGCCAAAATAAGAGTCAAGCCGGTCCCTCCCATTGCAATGTTTTTAACCTGCGCTGGCTGCCTTCGGAAGCTGCTTTAGGTTGATTTTCCCCTGAGATGATGAGATTACCACTAGATTTCATAGGCAGACATCTGTGGTAGATACTGTGGGATATATCAGTGACCACAAGAACAGGTATTTTGCCGGTAAATACCATTTGCAAAAGAAGAATACTAAAACTTTCTTGACTGTCGGTCCCCTCGACCGGTTCTATTGTACCGCGAAAGAAAATTAACTTGAAACAGACGTTTCGTCAGAATTTAAAAAAAAAAAAACAAACAAACAACAACAAAAAAAAAAAAAAACGATAGAATACTTTTCAAGAAGTACGTGGACCATGATCAAACTGAAACCTAAATCCATTGCATTGTGTATACGGCAGTTTTAATGATTATTTCTGGTCCACATAACATCAACACAACGTCACGTCTCTTTTGGTTCAGACAATGAGTCAAAGACGCACGCTCTTCACTCTAAAAACAACAACAACAAAAAAAAAAACACACACACACACAAAAAACACCTGCAAACAGGGATCAGCATATCCTACGTGGTCTTAGATCTCAGCCTGCTGCTGTACTGGAAAAAAAAAAAACAACAACAACAAAATTACGTTTTTCTCTTTTAAAAGCAAGCAAAAACCAGACTCGGACAGTGTCGATTTTCACCGGTACAGCAGCTCAACTGTGGGCCTGTTCTGGAGCCTCGTCTAAGGGGATGTAAATGGTTGTCACTGGTTTTCCTTTCCAAGGGACTGGCTCTGACGCTTGTTGTTGGGTGACGGTTGCCGGGGCAGTCAGCGCTGGGAAAGAGATGGGACATCCCTCATGTGATCACTATGCAACAACGCAGCCACAACGTCCAGGGTGACTGACAGGACTTTGCTTGGGGACGAAAGTCACCACGAAATGCATAGCCATTGGTTCTGCTCGCAAGGCAGGCCTCCAT
>JADBJO010001873.1:157500-162500 GCA_016801955.1 Conus betulinus
TTGTCTACCCTGGGAGGAGGATGGCCAGTGATATTCTCCGGCGGGGTGAGAATTCCACTGATTAGGATGTTAGATACTAAGAGAGAGAGAGAGAGAGAGAGAGAGAGAGAGAGAGAGAGAGAGAGAGAGAGAGAGAGAGAGAGAGAGAGATCCTTGAGTCATATTCTCACCCAAATCCAAAAGCACTCAGTGTCAAAAGTTTATTTCTAATCCAATGCCCCAATCGCCAAACTGTGAGCATTTTGGCCACGCCAAAAAAAAAAAAAAAAAAAAGGAAGAGAAAGTTGTTGTGTTACTTTCACGTTTGTTCTTTTATGTTCTTTTCTCCTGTTTCAAGCCCCTAATCAAAAGCACTTCATGACAGCAGAGAGTGAACAGTATTACCGGGCTAGAGTGTACAAGAAATACTCCCTCCATCCCTAACAATCCACACGATACCGTTCGATCCGCCTGTCCAGGCGCCTCTACAACTTTGGATTCTCTCTTGAGGGCACATAAGACCGTATGGCGAAAGCTTGGCTGTGTCTGGAGTGGCACTGTCTTCATCTGTCCGTGGGCAGGGGTGGTTGGGTCTGTGGGGTGTGTTCGACAGCTGGAGGGTGGTGTTTTTCGCCGGTGGGCTCTGCAGTCATGAAATAAGGGCTGGCACGCCTATGGGATGCTACTTTAAGGTTGTTATGAGTTGCATCCTGTAGTCCGATTTACCTCTGTTCAGGAGCAGTATGTCCCTTGATATCTTAATGGAGTGTCCTGCGCGTGCCGGTACCCATCGTCAACACAGCGCAGGCCTCCAAGGGTGGTGCAGGACTGCTCTAAAGGCAGGTGAAGACAGTGCTTTTCTGGGTCCTCCCCAGCACCTTTTGGGTGTTTCTTTTTCTTACTAACAGCAAATGACTTGCTTAATACTAATTCCAGTTTTGTTTTAGTGTCGGTGTCATCGAGAAGGCGTCACTACCTGCGGACTAGTCCCTATGCACCACACCACCTCTGCTAGGCTGCAGGACCACAGTGCACGCGATTTACAGCTGAGGGATAAATGATTTAACAGCTGTAGCTTGGATGAACATCAACGGTGATTTCTGGACGATGTGGAACAGGATCTAAATGTGACCACGCGGAAAACGTTGATTTTTTTCCCACACATTGCTCGCCGACAACTGCTCTTAATCAAGCAAGCAGAGCTATTAACGCGCGCAGAGAGAGAGGGAGAGAGAGAGAGAGAGGGAGGGAGGAAGGGAAACTACAGACCGAATGCGTAGGCCAGACATCTGCGAAGTCGTAGCCACGAGACCCTCTTCTTCAATTCTCTTATCTTAGTTGTCGATTCATTTATTCATCAGCTTAAAATCATGCGCCGTATGATCTCAAAACTTAGCGGATGTGGTGCAACGTATGTGGACTAGTCCGCACGCAGTGACGCGCCCCCTTGATGAAACTGAAACTGAAAGCGCTTTTTTTTTTTTTTAACTCAGCGTGACATGGCTTCGTAATGGGAAACAATGTCTCATTTCACAACAGTAGCATACATACAGAGAGCACAGACCATCTGTCCACAGTCAACTTTCGTCCACAGCGTGAGACTAGTCGCTCAAGGTGGCCTGGATCAGTCCATCCGTGATATCTAACACCTGATTCAGCGGTATTCTCACCACCATGGGAAGAAAATCACAGTCCACCAGCCTCCAACAACAGCCACCGTGTGGCAGAATAGGGAATTCGGAAGAAAGTGCAGTGACTGTCCCCTTTCCGTATGGAGAAACAGATTACTTCCCTTATCTAAGGATCTTCAAAATATCCAAGTGTATGTAAATGTTTCCAGCTCTCCATATGCGCTTAAAACCACCATCTTTGTTCAACAGATAAAAGTTTTCTTGATTGATACACATAGACATGTTACCTCGGCACTATGTGCAAGCAAACGCTCTGTCTGTCTGTCTGTCTGTCTGTCTCTCTCTGCCCCTCCTTCCCTTCTACCTCCTTTCTCCCCTGTCTCTTTCTCTCTGCCCCCCTTCCTTCCCTACCTTTCTCCCTCCTCCTCCTCCTCTCTCCTCTCTCTCTCTCTCTCTCTATCTCTCTCTCTCTTTCTGTGAGTCCTACACTCTCACAACGATCAATGCAAAAAAAACACACAGTGACCCGACTTCGAGGTTCAAAGCTCCGAGGTGCCAGTGCTGAGCCACCCAGCACACCAAACAAACCTTTTGTCCCGCCCGCATGTTGTCCTCCTAGTCACCCTCTCTGGTTCGATTCCAACTTCAAATCAAAAGCAGCTGATCCCAGCGGAGGATGAACAATATCACCGGGCGACATTGCACCAGAACATACCCTTCTGTTCTCCCACGACCCTCCCTCTTCTCTCCGCGATCTCCTAACTCAGGTGCCTTCCAACGACGAGCTCGATACTAACTGCAGGCCGGGTGAAAATAAAAGGTCATTTGCGTGCGACACAGGACTGGATCCAAACGTTGCTAAGTTGACATCTTCGATTAGGTTACACATCACACACCATCATCATCTGTTCCCACTACAGCACACAGAAACCCGAACTAGCACAGAAATCCAGCACATGAAAGTGTGTGCATGAGTGTGTGTGTGTGCACACAAATCTCTGTCTGTCTGTCTCAGTCACACACACACACACACACACACACACACACACACACACACACACACACACACACACACACACACACACACAAACACCCATATCTATCTACACGGTTGAGCTTTAAAGAGGGCTTTTCTGCTGCTCCTCCTGCAATACCTGAGCAATTCATGGCCCATTTGAAAGCCTCCCTAAGCAACTGATACCAGACACAAAATCACAGAACTCCATAGTAACCGCGAACCCCCAAGCCCCTACTCCAAACCAGACCCCCGCCAGGGGCCGACCCCGATGCCGAGAGCCTGCGTCCCGTCAACACGAACTCTTCAACCTGGCCTCATATCTTACTCTCGACTTGGATTAAAGTGATAGCACCCGGGTTCTTAAGAATAAAACCATCTAAAAGCTCAACCGTCTGCAAGCTGAAATTCGACACTGGTCGACTATTCTTCGAAACAACTGCCTGTTTTCAGGAGCTGTGCTATAGCTGCATGTTTTTCAGGAGCTGTCATAGCTGCCTCTTTTTCAGGAGCTGTCACATAGTTGGCTGTTCTCTGAAGCTATGCAATAGCTGTCTCTTTTCAGGACCTGTGCCATAGCTGCCTGTTTTCAGGAGCTGCACAACAGCAGTTTTCAGGAACCGTGCCATAGCTGTCTGTTTTCAGGCGTGGCTGTCTGTTTTCAGGCGCTGTGCCATAGCTGTCTGTTTTCAGGAGCTGTGCCATAGCTGTCTGTTCACAGAAGCTTTGCAATAGCTGCCTGTTTTCAGGATCTGGGCCATAGCTGTCCGTATTCAGGAGCTGTGCCATAACTGCCTGTTTTCGGGAGCTGTGCCATAGCTGCCTCTTTTCAGGTTCTGTGCCATAGCTGCCTGTCCACAGAAGGTATCCAATAGCTGCCTGTTTTCAGGACCTGTGCAACGGCTACCTGTTCACAGTAGCTGTGCAATAGCTGCCTCTTTTCAGGAGCTGTGCCATAGCTGTCTGTTTTCAACAGCTGTGCCATACCTGCCCGTTCACAGAAGCTATGCAATAGCTGCCTGTTTTCAGGATCTGTGCAAAAAAACTGCTAGTGTTCAACACCTGTGCAACAGCTACCTGTTCACAAAGTAGCTGTGCCATAGCTGCCAGTTCCTGGTATCTGTGACATGGTGGCCTCTCCTCCTGATGCTGTGCCAAAGCTGTCCTTGACTTTGGTCTACGCTACAGTGCGTGTTCCCGGTCGCTGGAACCTACTGCAAGGTTTAGGGGCTGGTGTTGAGGGTACCCAGTCAGTGCTTGCATTCACCATCAAGACAGCGTTTCAGAGAGACTAGAAAATGCATTAATTCTGTCAGGCAGCTCTGAATCTGCTCTGAGGGCACACTGATCTGCTCCAATCTAAACCAACGCAGACTGTTTGGTCTCTGTTCAAAAGGCGTCCTCAGAGAGGGTGGACGCATGCAGCCCTGCTTGGCGTCGTTCTGTATGTATGCGTGTTATACACACGCGCATGTGCGTGTGCGCGCGAGCGCTCACACACACACACACACACACACACACACACACACACACACACACACAGAGGCACAGAGCATGTGTGTGTGTGTGCATGTGTGTATGTATGTGTGTGTCAGAGAGAGAGAGAGAGAGAGAGAGAGAGAGAGAGAGAGAGAGAGAGAGAGAGAGAATTACGTATGAACAACAAAAAATGCTCTCACAATCCCCCTCACGCCCCTTTACCCCTCACCTTCCCAGCCATGCATGAATTTGCATCCACATGCACACACACACACACACACACACACACACACACACACACACACACACACACACACACACACACACACACACACAACACACCACACTGCAGACAGATAGAGTGAGAGGGACAGAGTGGGTGGATGGTGTACAAAATCAGATTCACTGGAGCCAGAATAACACTCTATTCTTACCAACAAAATGAACTGGTAAAGAATGTATTGAATATGATGCTTTGTTCATTATCATGCAGATCTACTCACGCACACTTGCTGTGCACTCACATATGACTGTGTGCGCACGTGCGTGCGAGCGAGCGTGCGTGCGTCTGTGTGTGCGTGCGTGTGTGTGTGTGTGTGTGTGTTTGTGTGTGTGTGTGTGTGTGTGTTTGTGTGTGTGTGTGTGTGTGTGTGTGTGTGTGTGTGTGTGTGTGTGTGTGTGAATGCGTGCGTTTGCGCATGCGTGCGTGAGTATGCATAAGTGCGTGCGTGTGTGTGTGTGTGTGTGCGTTCATGAAACTTTGCAGCATGCTATCTTGTAAAGGATCCCACACTTCATCCGCCCCCTCTCCTCTATTATTTTTTCCTGCTTTTTCTTTTTTTTTTTTCTCGCTCATTTCTCTTATTTTCCTTTCAACCTTTACACGTTGTCGGTGT
>JADBJO010001873.1:172500-175000 GCA_016801955.1 Conus betulinus
AAAACAAAGAACAAAACAAACACAGAGAACTCAGTCACATCGCTTTGTGACGGCATCCAGTGTCCCATTTCGCGACAGTGGCATAATGCAAAGAGACACTAAGCGCGCTGAGGTGGAGGGACGGTGGGAAGGTGTCAATATGGAACCCTTCACCAACAGTTAATGGCCATTGTAGAGTTCTCTCGTGTGAACAGACCATCTGTTTACAGTCGACTTTCGTCCGCTGGGAAGAGACTTGTCAGTAAAGCCGGCCTGGCTCTACTGGTCCACCTATGATTAAACTGAAAATCACAGTCCACCTGCCTCCCACGACAGCCAATGCAGCGCAGAACAGGAGGTGCGACAAATGAAAGTGCAACTAATGTCTCTGTCCATTGGGGAGAAATAGTTCTAGTTCCTTGTCTGATGGTTTTCCTCAAATGTTAGTGAATGCAAACGTTTCCCACTCCACGTGTGACGCTCAAAACCGTCATATTCTTTAACAGTTTAAAGGTTGATTCACAACACTGTTGGCACAACACGTACGTGCCATGCAAACGCTCTGTCTGTCTGTCTGTCTGTCTGTCTGTCTGTCTGTCTGTCTGTCTGCTCTCTCTCTCCTCTCTCTCTCTCTCTCTCTCTCTCTCTGAGTCACACAATAAACATTCAATGCCAAAACAGACAGCAACTTGACTTTGAGGTTCAAAGCTCTGATGTGCCAACATGGAGCCATCCGGCACACCAAGCAAACGTTTTTTGTCTGGCTTTCATGTTGTCTTCCAAGGCCACCCACCCTCTCCGGTTTTTAGCTCAGATCAAAGGCAGTTGATCCCAGCGGAAAGCGAACGATATTAACGGGCGACAGTGCGCCCGAACATGCCCCACCTCTTCCCACAATCCTCCCTCTTCACGTGGTCTCTGGATTCAGCCACCTCCAATCTGCTGCCGTGACGTACCCAATACTAATCATCGGCTGGAAGAAAAATAAAAGGTCGTTTGGGTGCGTTACAGAACTGAGTGCTAGCGTTGCTAAGTGGGGACACTTCGATTAAAGCTGCATACACATCGTACACCAACACCTGTTCTCAATAAGCGTGCAGGAACAAGAACTAGCGCGCATACACAAGGCATGTAAGCACGCGCACGCGCGCGCGCGCGCACACACACACACACAAACACGCGCGTGCGCGCACGCATGCACGCACGCGCACACAGCACGCACGCACGCACACACACACACACACACACACACACACACACACACAATGCATGCATGCATGCCATACACACACACACATACGCAAACGCGAGCGCGCGCGCGCGCGCGCACGCACACCACACACACACACACCACACACGCACACACACACGCACGCACGCACGGCCATACACGCACGCACCGCACATAGCACACATATATACACATACCCATCCCTATCTACTACTTTCATATACGAGGTTTTGTGAGGGCTTTCCCGTGGTCCCTGCAATGCCCGAGTAATTGACGGCCCGTCTGACGCCTCCTGGGCACCGGACACCAGACTCCACATCACAGGACCCCGCAGTAGCCTCCAGCCCCTAGCCCCTGCTTCAAACCAGGCGAGTTCAGACTGGCCAGGACCCGACCCCGTACCAAGGGGCTGGGGTCGTAGTTCAAAACGAACCCTTCACCCTGATTTCATATCTGAAATGAAACTCCACTTGAATTAAATCCCTTTGCTAATCAGGCTACACGAGATTTGATCTGTTTTGGAGGCAACGCTTTTTTGAGCGCATAGTGAATTCTGTCTCGGTGTGGTGCCCCAAACATGAAGCGAACTATTATCTCAACGCGCTAATTACAATAACAAGATGAAAATAGGAATCGTGATAATTAAGCAGAAGAAATCACCTGAACTGAGAACCTATGCTTGTAAAACACTCTCTGAAGGAAAATGGTCCATTCAAGAAGTCTGACGAATTCGAGATTGATCATGTTGCAGATTTTCTCATACGGTGAATGAATTTCTTCGCTGAAACCATTTCATACCCCAAACTGGGAATAAAGCTGAGTAATAATACTAACAGCGTTCAGGACATTTTGGGGGGCATTTTCAATCATACTATTAAAGTAAGATAAAGAGGTAAATGATACTGTGAATCCTTCATGTAAGGTGAAGGCAAACCAAGTTGTTGCGCTCAAGACCACCCACCATGACAAGTGGCACGGTTTTTTTTGAAAAGATCTTAACTGCTTCTGAGACAAATGTACACTAAAACCAGCTATCGTTTTCTTGTTATCTTTGGAAAAAAAAATGGGCCGTGATACCATTGCAACAGGGAGCGTCGTCGCCGACTCTGGGCTGAGAGGTGGTGTGTTCCATTTCAAACACAGCCATTTCTTTTGTGGGATTTTTTTGCCCCCACCGACTGCTGCCCAGAGCTGTGTTTGCTATGATTACAGCTGGGGAGAACAGGACCACACTGTGGATTTTCATCCGCTTGAAGGATGCGTCTCTGAGAGTGTTGCTCCAATTTCCTT
>JADBJO010001873.1:182500-185000 GCA_016801955.1 Conus betulinus
TCGTCCTCTCTTTCTCCTTTCCCCTCGTCTTTCTCTTCTTTCCTCTTCCTTCCGTTCCTCTTTCTTTCTCGTCTTCTCTTCTTCATTCTTCTTCTTCTTTCCTTCCTCCTCCTCCTCGTCTGTTCTCCTCTTCTTCTCTTTCCTTCTTCCTTCTCCTCCTCCTCGTCCTCCTCTTCCTCCTCGTCCTTCCTCTTCCTCCTCCTCCTCCTCGTCTCCTCCTCTTCCTCCTCCTCTTCCTTCTCCTCCTCCTCCTCGTCCCTCCTCTTCCTCCTCCTTCTCCTCTCTCCTCCTCCTCCTCCTCCTCCTCCTCTCCTCCTCCTCCTTCCTCGTCCTCCTCTTCCTCCTCTTCTTCTTCTTCTTCTCTTCTTCTTCTATTATTTCTTCTCCTTGCCGGGATCGGAGGGCTTGCAGTGCTCACCAGTCCCCTTTTGGCTCTGCTGATAGAAGCATCGACACTTGAACGGAAGGCTAGTTTTCCACAGCGCTTCTTGGCCTGTACTGCCAAGCCTGCTGACTGCTTAGCACAATGTGGTTGGAGTTGCTGCCCCTGGTGGGGTCTCCCATGTCAACCAGGCTAAGGGTGAGGGCCCGGACAAGGTGTACGTCGCCTTTGCTCCCGTTTCTGTTCGACAGGCCTTCTGAATGGACCTTTTCTACCTTCTACTCCCCCTTTCAGGTCTTCTTTTCCACGTTCTTCTTTTTCTCTGTGCTCTTCTTTAGAGTGCTCTCAACACGTCTCTTTAGCTCGGACCGCTCGTATACAGGAGGTACACATACTGGCCCGTGAGTGTGAATCAGCTAGCTACGTCTTGCGTGGGCTGGGTCAACAAAGGCAGCTCCCCCGGCTGACCGAGTTAACTCCCGTTATGTTCAGTTCTCTGTCCCTGGGAGCTGGGCATGATCAATGGGGGATAGGACCAGTTGGCTTCTGTTTGTCGTATATCCCTCCCGAAGCCTGGACAGGGGTCAAGTCTGTGCTTTCCTGACCCTGGCCCCTCAGCCGAACTCCTCAGTGGGTGGGTAAGAAAGGGATGACAGTAAAAATGGCTTCTTTACCAAAAAGCGCCCCTTTCCCCCCTCCACCCCCCCCCCCCCCCCCCCCCCCCCCCACAAACGGACGGGCAGTACAGGACAGACCTAGACTGTCACAGGACTCCGATCTTGACGGCAACTCAGATACAAAACACAAAACAAAACAAAGCAAGCAAACAAAGCAAGCAAGCAAGCAAGCAAGCAAGCAAACTGACTGGTATGGGAGTTTCGCGGTCGGTGGTAAGAAAGAACCGCGGTACCGAGAAGGTTAAAAAAAAAAAAAAAAAAAAAAAAAAAAAAACCTGTACCTGCTCTACGTCCCTTTGCTATTCAGAAAGGGTTCCGACCCCCCCAAATCGATCCAAAGGCTTCCAAACGGCCGCTTTCCTAATGGAATGCCAGTCAACACGTCAGTCAGAACAGGGGCGTAGTGCTGGGAGGCTGGCCGACAGCGGGATGAAGGTGTCTCCGTTCCAGCCGCTTAACTCGTCAAATGGCGTCGTCGGGTGTCCTGCCCTTAAGGGGCTGTCTCTGAGGCAGAGGTGACGAGCGAATGAAGGCCACAGGGAGGGAGTGACTGGTGTTTCTCTGCACGACCGTTGGCAAAGGGTCGGATCGAGTCCCAGCCACCTCACTCTTTTTGACATTTTCGCACGCCATCACCACCCCATTACGAATCAGTCGACTATTTTCAGTGTCAGGGCAGACCTCTACACCGCACCTCCGATCAAAACAAATCATGTCGTTTTTAAGCCCTGCTGACCACACAAGCCATATCAGGGCTGACACACTATTAAAAAAAAAACAAAAGTAGGAGAATTAAAATGCAAAGACTCAATACCAGTTATTTCTTTACGTCAAAATACCCGCAAAAAAAGAAGAGCCCGTCGCATTCTAGTTAGAATCAAATCTTCTCAAAAATTGACTTCATTCAAAAACTCATAGATTAAATCCGGGTGAATATACCGGCGGAACAAGGTCTTCATTCAGCTTACCGTAAAATGTTTATGTCTGACGTCATGTAGCTCCCTGCATCCAATCAGAATGTGTCTCATGTCTAATGCTGGTTCATCACACGGGACGCAACGTGGAGCTTCATCATTCTTTTAAAAGCTACAAATGAGTTAAAAACGAATGACAAGCGTGCACCAGGCACAAAACTGTTTCTTCTTTGCGACCACATGAGGCAGATGAGAGGAACTGATGTGTTTTTCGTGATCAGAACCATGGCCCCGTTCGCCAAAGATGGTCGGGAGGAGATTTGTGGTCAGTGCTGCAAAGCAGTCTACGTGTGTGCCTTGCCAGGGACCAGTCTTCTGTGCGTCCTGGGGTGGGTGGCAGCCACCCCTCCCCCTCACAAGACTACCCGAAGCTGCAAATGGAAAAGTCTATCCAAACAGTCAAAACCGAAAATAAAATACCCTTTCACAAACCAAGGGCGTGGCTAGATGGTAGTCAGAATGTCTTC
>JADBJO010001873.1:207500-212500 GCA_016801955.1 Conus betulinus
TCTTGCGGAAGACCCCCGAAGAACATCAGGACGTCCCTGTCCACGGAGGAATCGATGAAGTCACTGACCTTGCCCGGGGACGTTCGGCTGTGGGAGATGCCGTCCACGGTGAGGATGGTCCTCTCGTTGTCCTGTAGGACCTGCACTTTGTGCCACCTGGAGTCGTTCAGCTTCTCCCCGGCGTGGATCACCACGATGCCCTCGGCCAGGTTCAGCCGCAGGCGCAGGCTGCCGCCGATCATCTTCAGCTCGAAGTACTTGAACTTGCCGTGATCCACGTAGACGATCAGCGCGTTGGGCGAGTCCGTCTTGAACTCGAAGGAGAAGGACCCGTTGAGGCAGGGCTCCCACGAGGGGAACTTGGCGTAGGCCCCCGGTCTGCCGTCCAGGGTGAAGGACGAGCAGGCGTGGAGGACGTACCACAGCGCCAGGACCAGGCCCTGGGCGTGAAGCAGGCGCAGGAGACCGCCGAAGCGTGTTCCCATGGTGGGTGGTGGGCGTGTCACAGAGGCGAGGTGGTTGTGTTCATGATCAGGCGATCACAGGACCTGAGAAACCCCCTTCACGTCCATCCTATCGGCGGCGTCAGTCGTGTCCTAACATCACCACACCCACCTATTCGTTGTTCCGTCTACGTCCTCTCTCTCTCTCTATCTCTCTCTCTCCTTCAGTCTTCTCTTAACGGTTTTTTTTTTTCGTTAGTTAGAACCCGACACCCAGGGGAATCAGCAGAAGGAGGGGGGAAGCAGAGCACGAGGATGAAGACAAGCCCCTCCCGACATGTCACCGCCGATCTAAACGGCCGTCAGTAACCGGCCAGAGCTGAGGCGAGGACCTGACACGGCGTGAGGTACGGCGAGGCGAGCAAGAGGCAGGCCGAAGACTGGGGGGCAGGGACGGAGACAGACGGATCCATCAGGAGGTGACGGAGGTGGTCGGCCGGGAGACCGCGGCGTGGGGCCGGCTAATGGGTTTCTGTCCCAACGCCATCCTCCACGGCTTCATCAACCTCTTCTCCTCCTCCTCTTCCTCCTGCTGCTGGCAAGCACGGCCTCTGGAAAGAGAAACCCGGCAAGTTCTGTTAGGTCATTATCTCCAGCCTTGTTTGAGGGGGGTTTGGTGCAGTGGAGACAAAGGTCTCAAACTTTTGGGGGGTTTTGTCTGGGTGGCTCACAGTGTTTCGACAATGATACTTTTTTTTTTTTTTTAAAGATGAACGACAACCAATGATACTTCTTGAGATGAACGACCAACAAGTGAAAAATCGCTGGATGCCATTCGCTAGCATCGATTGCAATGAAGCGTTACGTCATGTTGTTGTTGGTAAAACGATGGTTCTACATTGTACGCAATGCTATAGTTAACAAACGGATAAAAAGAAAGTGCGAAAATTTTTAGACATAGATGTACTCCAAAATGTATTTGTGTTAAATGTTATGTGAGTGAATGTGCGCGCGCGCGCGCGCGCGTGTGTGTGCGCGCCCGCAGAAAGCGTTCAAATTTTACACCAAATAAAAGGCTCAGTAAAAGTAGTGTCCCTGACAATAAACGGATGGGTATTCCACACTGCTGGATATTGACTGGACAGAACACGTCAGTCAGGGGATTCTAGTTTAACAGAGAAACACACGAAATAATACGATCATCAGATGGGCGGAGATTTCTGAAAGCAATAAACATTTCCACAGAGCAGTGCAAGAGAGGCAATTTGCCTATTGGACTCACAAATGATCAATACATGCGACCGCGGGAGGATGAGGAAACAGTGGGGGGAAAAGGGGAAGAGGACGGGCACACGGATTCAGTTCCAACAGTAAAAAGATTTGTTCTCTAGGATGATCAACATCAAACTACGGTTGAAGTGTTTCATGGATAATTGCAAACGTACACACACAGATCTCTCTCATATATATATATATATATATATATATATATATATACAATGCTGAACAATTAAGTGCTGTCGAAAAACAAGTGCAGGTTAACATTTCTTCCATCATTGTAGTAATGACTAGGCAAAGATTTGAATTTTTTTTCAAAAGGGGAGGGGGGGGAGGAGGGGGCTGAAGATGAAGAAAAATGGGAAAACGTATATTATGAAATATGAAAATCCTACACTAGCTGTATGAGGGAAACTATCGCAATCCCTCTCGAAGGCAGATTTATATGTATTGCATCGCAATCCCTCTCGAAGGCAGATTTATATGTATTGCCTGCTCCTAGGCCTTTCAGATTTATATGTATTGCCTGCTCCTAGGCCTTTCGTCCGCTGGATCGGACTCAACAGGGAGACACGGCTGATTGTAGCTGTGCTCTTGGGTCAAATAGAGACATACCACAGTCCACAATTCTGTGGTGTTCTCACCACCAAGGGTTCAAAGGAGAAACCAACAGCAGCCCCCCAAAGCAGCCATCGAAAGGTAGTAAATAAAACAAAACGAAGCTGTGGAGAGGAAAAAAGTTGCTGAAAAAACTAAAAACATCATGCAAACAGTATAAAATGTAGGGGACAATCTTTGAGCCTATGCTTGAGGATCCATTATATATATAAACCAAAACACAGTTGGCCATCCTTCCACATGCTCTGTGGGGACAAGAAGAAGTCCATCTTTGAGACTCTGCCAGAAGAACTGATAGCTTCTGACACTGTTAAAAGAATGTTGAGTGGGGCAGACAAACATCTGAGGCTGTACTTGACCATTCCAGTTACAACTGCAACAGCTGAACGCAGTTTTTCTGCCTTGAAGCGGGTCAAAACATACCTCCGAAGCACTATGACTCAGGAGCGCCTAAACAACTGTCTCATTATGCATGAGTTCAAACACAAGGTGGATCAGCTCAATCTCGCTTAAATTTCTTCCGAGTTCGTTTGCATAAATGAACGCCGTCAGAGTTACTTCGGAAAATTAAATGTGTAAAGGTGTAACCTCCCAGCTGTTGGTGTAACCTGCTAATGTACAGACTGTGACAATCGAGACTTAGTAACTGCATTTTACGGTGCCTAACGTCCAGTGAATATGGAGAGAAGGTATGTTATTATGTTATTTAGCCAGAAAGTCTCACAGTTGTCCCCCCCCCCCCCTCTCTCTCTCTCTCTCTCTCTAAGTTTCTGCAACGTGTTAATTGCAACTATACAAAGTGTATTTCAAGTGTGCGTGTGTGTGTGTGTGTGTGTGTGTGTGTGTGTGTGTGTGTGTGTGTGTGTGTGTGTGTGTGTGTGACTGAATATTGCATGCTGGAATTTTTTTTTATCGAACACTGACATATTGTAATTGTCGGAATTCAATTATTTGAAATATCCATCCCCCCCCCCCCCCCCCCCCCCCCCCCTTAATCCTGGACTGTTTGCGCCGCCACTGCCTCATCATCATTATCATCTCTCACTCACTCTCTTCAACAAAGTGACATTCTCACGCGGGTAATATCTTCTTTTGGCGTTAACATAATGGACGCCTTACAAAATTTGATGCACTTCCTATTTCGAATTTTCCCACGAAAACGGTGGCAACATTTAAATCTATTTTTGGCGTAAATGTGCTATCGACGATTCATTCTTACGGATTTCGTAATGATCTGTTATTCTTTTTGGGAAAAAAAAAAAAAAATACTGAATTTGCTGCTTTAATAGTGTTTCACTACTCTCATTCACAATAATTATATTCAGACTGTCTTCCTTTGCTACATTTGTCAAAACAAATCTGTATAATTATCGAAAATCACAATGCCACTCTTCTAATTTTCGGCCACGCGGCCTTTTCAAGAGAAAAAAAAAAAAAAACAACACAAACACATTCAACTACGTGATGTCCATCTTTGGCAACTGGTCCATGGATGTAATGTTAAGACAAATTTGTAACAACCCTATTCAGATGTACCTATGAACAACATTGATGATTTGCAGAAGATATATATATATATATATATATATGTGTGTGTGTGTGTGTGTGTGTGTGTGTGTGTGTGTGTGTGTGTGTGTGTGTTTCAGATGACAGTTCTTGTATGCCATGCACAGTAACAGACAGGACTATGATCACATTATTCTATGGGTTCATTTTCATTGTGATTTATGGAGCGTATTGTTATGTTTTTGAAGTACATTGCTTACAGTATAACCACACACACACACACACACACACACACACACACATGCGCGCGCGCGCGTACACACGCGCGCGCACACACACACACACACACACACACACACACACACACACACACACACACACACACACACACACACAATACTTGCCCCCCTCCCCCCATTGTTTTTTTCTTTCAATTCCCTTGTTGATGACATAACATTATGATGTTAAAACTTGCGTAATATCTTTATGACGTCAATTCTTCGCTCTGACCAGTTGCCAAGATGGACATCACGTAGTTGAATTGTTTTTGTTTTTTTTCTCTTGAAAAAGGCCACGCGGCCGAACATTAGAAGAGTGGCATTGTGATTTTCTATAATGTTTTCTTCCCTTTGGAGGACTATTGCTTTTGTATATAATTATCGTCCACCTAGTCTTGAACATACTTTCTAATATTAACAAAAATCATACCATCACAGGTTCTCTACATTATACTAGAATGAGCTTCACATGTACTGAACACGCACATTTCAGACTGTACAGATCTCTCTCTCTCTCTCTCTCTCTCTCTCTCTCTCTCTCTCTCACACACACACACACACACACACACACACACACACACACAAAATAGAAAGCGCATGCATACACATATTGCAAGACGTACACATGAATAAAACGAAGGAAAGACCTATTCTGTTCATAATCTTCCCCACTGGGACTGACCAGCACTAAACTACAGACAGTTTGAAAGAGCAATGGGCCCCCAGAAATGGGGGGGGGGGGGGGGGGGGGGGGGATTAGAAAATTTCTTGATACATTTTAATTCTCTTTCTCTGTGTGTGTGTGTGTGTGTGTGTGTGGGGGGGGGGGGGGGGGGGTAAAGGGCCATAACTGCCTTTGCTCTTTGCCCCAGTTACG
>JADBJO010001873.1:222500-232500 GCA_016801955.1 Conus betulinus
AATGTTCACTGCTTTCCGACCAAAAGTTTTCAAGTGCTGACCTTCACTTAGTATGTAGTATTCAACACTTGCCTGTTTAAAATGTCAGTCAGTCGCGCAGAACACAACTGCGTACAGAGAGACCGACCATGGGTCATTTTTTCTTGTCCATCTTCTGTGCCACCTCAGCAGCACTACAGTAACACCACGCCCACCCGTTCCGGCCCCACAGCCACAGCCCGCCACGGTCCGCCACACCCCCGGCACCGGCAGTCCACAGGGAGCACTCCATGTCAAGTCGTCATGAGGCAACTCAGCAGAGAAGACACTGCACTGCTGCTGAGTCTCGTCGGTGGTGTTCAGCGGTGCCTGTTCTGATCCAACACGTGCAGGACACATCCACAAGGCCCCCCTACTGTCAACAGTAATTGCTTAGTCACGGAGTCGGAGCGTGTGAGTTCTCCCTCTGGAAGGTCCTACCATGCCATTCAACCACAGTCCCCATGACTTTGCTGATACTGGTGACCCAGACGGAATCAAACCAAGGCCATAGACGTGGAGAGGCAATCGAAACTAAGGTCACCATGAGAACAGGGCATAAAAAGGCCAGAATCTGAGACATTTTTTTTTTCAAAGAAGGTCAATGAGAATGAGAACGATGAAGGTGATGCTACGGATTTCCAGTCTGGTCTGAGACTGCATGACAAGGTTGTACTCTACACTTTCTTTCATCATTTATCTGCCGTCGACCAGGCCTTAGAGATACAGACACCTGCAATGTTGGTCAGGAGATCTGAGCAATGATGCATCCGGTAAGTGGATGAACCTTGACTGTTTGGTCAAGTCAAGTGTTCCTAGTTGAGCAACATAGCAAACTCAGCTCTGGGTATGAGCCGATCGGAGCAGAAAAATCCCACAAACAAATAGCTCTGTTGAGAATCGTGCGTGCGAGCGTGCGTGCGTGCGTGCGTGCGTGTATGTATGTATGTATGTATGTATATGTGGACACAGAGATAGATAGATAGATAGATAGAGAGAGAGAGAGAGAGAGAGAGAGAGAGAGAGAGAGAGAGAGAGAGAGAGAGAGAGAGAGAGTGCATAGTCGGGTTATACGAAGCGAAATCATTATAGCTCCAATCGAAAGTGTGACCCTGTGCAGAAAGCAAACCAAAATATTATATGTGCAGATTGTTTGCAGATCCGGAATCCAATACAAGCATGCTCTCTCTCTCTCTCTCTCTCTCTCTCTCTCTCTCTCTCTCTCTCTCTCCATCCTCACACACACAAAACACACACACACACACACACACACACACACACACACACACACACACACACACACATTCCTTCCTTCTTTGCCTCTCGTACATTTCTCCTTGCCACTCGACCGACCCCAGCAATTCTGATAGTGTAACGAGGTGGCCTGTCCACCCCCCTACCCCCCCTCCCAGCCCAGCCCAGTACCTCTTCCTCCCCCCTCCCCCCCCCCCCCCCCCCCCCTCCCCTCCCCTCCCCGCCTCCATGTCCAGTTCCACCCCACGACAGACAGAGGAGAAGATAGTCGGCAGCATTAACATCAGCCCCACACCCCAACACCCTCTCCTAAATCCTTCCCCCGTTTCCCTGCCCAGCACACACCACCCAACCCGGCAGAAACGGCAGCGGCAATCAATAGCGCAACCCACAGACAGAACCCAATAGATGGAGATAGAGTGCCACCACCAGCTAAGTCAGCTAAGTCCTCGGTCCCACCGCTCCAGCCTCCGCACCCCCCCCCCCCCCCCCCCCCCAACCCCCACCCTACCCCCATCCTCTTCCTCCAGTGCCTCCTCCACCCATATACCCTCGCCCCTCCTCTCTCCTCCCTTCACTCCGCCTATCCCGCAGCCTGGGGAGCTCCCGCCCCTAACCATTCCCCCCCCCCCCCCCAACTCCCCCATCCCCTTTCTCCCTGATGCTTGTAAACCTCGTTCCGTTCAAGACCACTTCTCACGCGCCTTCTGGATGCCCTCGTGACGTCCTCATCGATCCAGAAGTTTCCGCCGCCATAAACTACGTAACCGCTCACACTCCGTGTAATGCTCGGGCGACGGGGCGGGGTGGCAAAAGTTGCCCAGGCTTGCTTGTCCTGTGGACGGCTTCGGCTAAACCGTGGGTGTCGTGTTCTAAGCCGTTTTTAGTCTGAAAACGCCCGTTTCAGTGTGTAGAGATGATAATACACAACGTGCACAAAGTAACTTTTGCTTCCGTTGTGAAACAAACGCACTGGCGCCCCAAGGCCCCTTGTGAACTTCCGGGAGCGGGGGACGCTTAATTCCGACCCCATGCTGCAGGCGACATTGCGTTCACCCAGTACTCACACAGACAAATCAAACGAGGAACATCCCCTACCTCCCCCCCCCCCCCCCCCCCCCCCATCCCCCTACTCCCTCCGATGCCGTCCAGGCCAGCCAGTGTACGTTACTCACCGACGTGTGCTTGCAGCAAAACTTCCTGCCAAGAACACTGCGTTTTTGGTCCCCCCCCCCCCCCCCCCCCCCACACACTTCAACCCCCGTGTTTCAGTGCCGATGCATCTCAACAGCTTAACGGAGGTTATGTCCGGCACCAGCAGCAAGGAAATTTACAGGATTTGGCCATTCACAGAGCCTGATACGTGGGTTAATATGTTTAACAGAACAGAGATGAAAAGAAGTTTATATCATCTGATCCCTCGCCTCAGATTCTTTCTAATTCAGCGTAATCTTCAATAGAAAACAAGATAGTAATGTGGATACTTTCGACCCCCCCCCCCCCCCCCCCCCCCACTCCCTGTCAATGATAAATGATTGTTACACACAGGCACGCAAGGTGAGGGTGGTGGTGAACAGAAGTACTAACACTCTACACAAACACAGACTCTGGAACTCACATCGAGCCCTCACAAAGGTTACGGGAAATCATCAATATCTAAAAACCAGAAACTTCACTTAATCACCCTTAACCACAATGCACAACTGTCTGTACTTTCAACGTGTCAACGGCGTGAGTATGTTTTAAAAAATATTTTCAAGGCTCTGCGGAAAACGCAGACAAACAAACGAATCACATGACAACACACACGACGCGTTTCGACCTCTTTGGCCTTCTTGAGGCAAGATACACAACACTCAGGACAACGAAAATGAACGAGCAATCACTCATCTTCATCCACTTCGGCGGAAGATAGGCGTTGAATTTCTTCGAGGTTTTCTTCTTCGACACGTTTTGATTCAGTGACGGCACCCCATTCACGCCCGTTACTCTTAAATGTAAGAGAAATACAACACTCCAGTGTTCTACCTACTTCAGCAAAAAAAAAAAAAAAAAAAAAAAAAAAAAAAAAAGACAGAAAAAAATCGCAAACTTGCTAGTTATTTGTATTTTGGCCGTATACGTTTTCCTCCGCCAATACAATCTCTGCTGACCTAGTCATCATTAACGTCTCTGAAGACGCCCCCCCAGCTCCTCTCGATCTGGCCGAGTCTCAGGTGGGGGAGCTGGCACTGTAGCGTTTCTGTCAGACCGGGGCTCCCGGCTCTCTGGCTGCCGCTGTTCGCGCTCTCGGGCGTGAAGTGATAGGACAGGTGTCTAACCATAAATCTACCATCAGCAGTTTTGGGATTCTTCAGAACTGAGACGCCCTCCAGTTATTATGAATCGGCGTTCCTTTTTCTTTCTTTCTTTGCTTGTTTGTTTTCCAAAACAAGCTCGCAACACCGTGTTTTCTGTCTCTCCAATTTGATATACTACACTTTAGTCCCGGATCAGTCTCAAGGCCGTCTCGCGCATGTTTTCTTCTTTTTTTTTTTTTATTTCATGATGTGTTCTAGAATAGCAGAAAAGGTTTATTTTAAACTGGTAGGTGTTGTCAGCTGATGAAAGACGCTAGTGGCTGACGTGTGACTGCACTTAAATCTAAAGCGGTGCTTTGGCTTCGCTTTTATTAGGAAAGTTTATTACCGGTATTGCGGCATTATATATATATATATATATATATATATATATATATGTGTGGTGTATATGTATATGTGTGTGTGTGTGTGTGTGTGTGTGTGTGTGTGTGTGTGTGTGTGTGAGAGAGAGAGAGAGAGAGAGAGAGAGAGAGAGAGAGAGACAGACAGACAGAGACAGACAGAAGACAGACAGACAGAGACAGAAAATGAGAGAGAGAGAGCGATATACACTAGCATTTTACCCCGGCTTTGTGCATGTGTCCATACCGCCCCTCACATCTCCGCCTTCCGTCTGTTTCTGTCTTTTTCGTTCCATTCACTACATTGCCGAAGACAATTCTCATGATCAGAGGGAGAGCCAGGGCGGGAGTGGGAGGGATGGGTGGGCTGGGGTTTTCATATGGCCCACTAATAAATAAGACACAAAGGATTTAAGAGGAGGTGGAGGCTAAGTGAGTGAGTGAGTGTGTGTGTGTGTGTGGTGTGTGTGTGTGTGTGTGTGTGTGTGTGTGTGTGTGTGTGTGTGTGTGTGTGTGTGTGTGTAAGTTGGACGAAGTGGGGAAGGGTGGGGAAGGAGCAGTTACACACACACACACACACACACGCGCACGCGCGCGCACGCGCAACCTTAAGCATAAACTCACAACTGTTAAATACTTAAAAAAAAAAAAAACACAGAAAGAGGGAATGTGACCCAAGAACGAAACCCCATCGAACTTTAGGTGCCGATCCGCGATGCGGATCCAGGATCTGTTAAATCTTTTTATTACCACCCCCCCCCCCCCCCCCCCCCCCCCCCCCCCCCCCCACTGGGAAGATTCTGTTTCCGAACTAACACCCATCTGTTATGTCATATCCTTTCGTCGATTCATGTAGATTTCCAAACTTAAAAAAAAAATACAAATAAAAAATAAACTCATGGACTTTTGAAGAACTTTTCAAGGAGTTTTCAGATAAAGTTCAAGGACTGTGACACAGAAAACATAAACCCTCTATGCGCATACTTCCATTTCTTTATACTGTCACTTCAGCAGAACCCGCAGCTAGTACCAGACGAAAGGGAAGGTAGACACTTTCGGTAGGTATAAATCAAACTTAAAACTTTTGTTGCACATATGTTATGAATCATCTGTATGGTTTAGCTCTTTTTTTTTTCTCACCTAAATATAAACTGCTCCATCAAAATCTTCCTTTTCAAGGACTTTCCAGTGCCGAAATAGTTGTAAGCATCAAAGTGTAAAAGTATAACGATTTTTTTTCAGTCCTTGAAACGGGGTCTTCCCCATTCAAGGACATCCAATTACTTTCAAGGACTGTGAATAAACTCCGTAAACTTTTTCTACTGATACGAATGTCGACATTTCGGATTTTCTGTATACTGTCTAAAGAAATGCGCTACGGGACAACACCGGATGAGGCGATAAACAGGGAGCCGGGTTGAGCAGCCTTGGTGTGTTAATGTTGTTGGAAGAGGAGACTGAGAGAGAGGGGGAGTGAAGGGGAGGGGGAACAGAGAGAGAGAGAGAGAGAGAGAGAGAGAGAGAGAGAGAGAGAGAGAGAGAGAGAGAGAGCCAGCCAGACAGACAGACAGAGAGGCAAGTAACTCTTTTAGTCAACATCTACTATTACTTCCCCTGGCGGCGATCGAATGGCGGATTTCGGATGCATTCGACCTTGGCGGCGGGCAGCACTCTCTTCCAAGTGCCCCTCAACCCATTAAAAAAAAAATGTTTCGCTAAATGGCTTTTTAGCAAAGATGGTCTGCTGTCGAGATCACGTTACTAAGACACAAGATACTGTGCAACTAATTTTAGGTTTAAAAGATACAGGTTCGGCTGCATGTCGGGTTTTTTGTTGTTGTTGTTGTTTAATGTTAACCTTACATACTTTCAAACATAATCCATTATTCAAACCAGACGTTATAACGCAGACGCAGTTTTTGCCTATGACGAGTTTTCGAGATAAAAAAAAAAAGGCAAAACATACAAATGAATGCGGAACGTTGGATTATGTTTTTTTTTTTTTCGTTTTTGATTTATTCCCTTCTTTCTTTGATTTAATTCGCTTAAGTAAGTCAGTGTGTGTTGTGTGTGTGTGTGTGTGTGTGTGTGTGTGTGTGTGTGTGTGTGTGTGTGTGTGTGAATATTACTGTGATATTTTTCCTGCTCCAACCGGCCCCTACCCAGACATGGACTCCAGCAGAAAGATTGGAAGGCTGCTTTCATAGATGGTGCCCTACGTAAGCTGGATCAGAACGGGCGCCCCTGAACACCACAGAGGTGACTCGGCAGCAATGCAGGGTCTCCTCAGGTGAGCTGCCCCACGACGACCCGACGCTGACTGATCTCTGTGGACAGCCGGTGCCCGTGCTGCTGCGGGCCATGTCATTATGTGGCTGCGAGCTGGGAGCCGGATGACCTGCATGAAGGAAACGCCACTCACGTGGCTCAGAAAATGCGACAGAAAAAAAAAAAAATTATTATTGTGAACACTTATATAGCGCATATCCTCGGCTAGAGACCAAGCTCTAAGCGCTTTAATATCCACACTCGTTTTTTACACAACGGGCTGCCTACTTGGGCAGTGCCGACTGAAGAGCTGCCAGCTTTGCGCTTCATTCAGTCGTGTCCCTGGTCTTCCAGTCAACATCGTTCCATATCGTTCACATCAGTTTCCTTACTTCCTTCATTCTTTCCATTTCTCAGGCAGCTTGCATGCTATGTGTATGTGTAAATTACCGTCAGGATAGAGATGTGCTCGGTTGAAGATAACCCAGGTCTCCTGTACCTGGGGAAAATTAACATTTTCTCTTCGGAATATTCTGCACATCATAGTTTCGGAAAGACATTTTCGCATCGACTCAGTCTATCAACGGACACCATACACACACACACACACACACAACACAGAAACAGTGACAGACAAAGAGACAGACATATAGACAGACAGAACAGACAAACAGACAGACAGACAGACAGAGTCATGAACTCATCACTTATGTAAGTGTTTTCTACGCCACCTCAAATCTCCAGCAAAGCCGGAGTCATGGAAGAAGACGTTATACGCCGGCCAGACAAACAGGATCAGACTGTGGGAATTTGTCTTTCAAACCTCCGCCCCCCCCCCCCCCCCCACCCCCGCCTCCCCCCTACCCCCCCACCGCCCCCTTCGCCCCCTTCCTCCTCCCCCCCCCCGCCCCCCTCTTCACCCATTCTCAAACACACCAACGCGCACGTCAGGTTTTTGCTGACCTATTTTTTGTTTGTTTTTTTGTTTTTTTTTGTGTGGCACTCGCTCATTGGCCTAAGTCAGTCACGCGCCCCATTGAATATTCATGACAAGGAAAAAGTGTGCTTCACCTCTGGTCTCCTCTCGCTGGTCTTTTTCTGTTTGGCATAAATACGGCATGGATGCCAGATTAAACTAGGGATCCGATGACATTCCCTGCGCCCCAGGAGCGCTGTCAGCAATCACCCCCTGTGTCTGTAATATGTATGGTGCACTCATCCGTGCACGCCCATGAAGAGAGAGAGAGAGAGAGAGAGAGAGAGAGAGAGAGAGAGAGAGAGTGTGTGTTGTGTGTGTGTGTGTGTGTGTGTGTGTGTGTATGTGTAAGTGCGTGCCCGCGCGTGTAAGCGAGCGCACATGAATGCTTGTGTGCACACGCGCGTCTGAGTTCGTGTGTTAGAAGACGCAAGCATATGTGCGTGCGTGCGTGCGTGCGTGCGTGCGTATGTGTGTGTGTGTGTGTGTGTGTGTGTGTGTGTGTGTGTGTGTGTGTGAGTGCAGATGGGGAGAACAGAGGGCTGGGGGGCAAGGAGTAGGTTGGTTGTGTCTTCCAATCACGTGTCTGTGGTCGTCCGTGCTTCTTCTTCTTTAATGTCTGAAAATATGAACTATTTCATTATTTTGACGTGTTATTTCAGATACATTCATGTCCTTAGGTTTTCAGCTGTTGAAAAAACTACAGAAGATGGCACAAACTCGAAAACAAACAAACAAGCAAAGAAAAAAAAAAAAAAAAAAAAAAAAAAAGGGGGGGGGGGGGGGGGGGGGGGGAAGCCAAACGATCGTCTAATCTGCATCTCGCGCTTCGTATGTTTATGCATATATCAGTACACTCCCCTCCCTGCATTTTTCTTCGATTTTAAATCAGCACATGCTGTTGACCACTTTGGTCTACTGTGTGTCCCTGACACCCCAAACACACACGAGCAACAACTAACAGTGGCAGCTCTAACCAACTGCCGTCAGGATGGAAGGCAATCCAAGTTCACCACATCAAGAGTTTGCACCCACCAAACCCGATTTCCCGTTCCGTTTTTTTCCGATAACTTCACTGCCCCCATTTTGCGTAGAATATCTCACTCTCCTCCCTCCCCCTCTCCCCCACTTGCCTGTGCGTTACCTTCTCTCTTCTTCGATCTCACACATCCTCCTAAATCAACTTAGTGTGCACTTTCTTCCTCCTCCATTGCTCATTGAAAGGACTCGGGGGCTGCTTATATGACCAGAAGTCCCTGATGGGAAAGACTAACCCCGCAATGTCCTCAGTTTCTTTCTATACTAGCCATACAACCTTATTTTCGAGATTCAATTTGTCTCCTGCCTCTGTGTGCGCGTGTATCTCTGTATTTGACTTCTCTTTCCCTCTTTTCTCGAACTCTGAATCAGAGCACACACTGTCGGCCGTCTCGTCTGCTCATATGGCCCAGACACCCCAAAACGAACACGAACGGCGACTACCAATATTGATAAGCCTGAACGGCCGTTTTCATGGGGGCGGGAAACAAGAGGCCAGCAAAAGCCTGCCAGGCGATGACCAAATTGGATTCCGTTTTTCATTTTCGGGCCATTTTGCCGGCTTCAGTTTGACTAGAGTCTCACCCTCAACCCTCCCCCCCCCCCCCCCCCCCCCCCCCTCACCCTTCCCTTAGCCAACCTCTCTTCTCCAACCTCGCCCCCACTTTCTCACTCCCATCAATCCACCGCTCGCTTCTTTTCGTCTGTATTTCTGGGAAAGACTCAGTGCTATAGAGCCACGACGACGAGTGCCAACAAGTGCCCTATCGGAAAGGACTAATCCTCTCAATACCTTCAACCGTCAGGCTGCTCGAACACCCTTTTTTTTTTTTTTTTTTTTTTTTTTTTTTTTTTTTTTTTTGTAGGTCACTTCTGCGTCCTCCACCTTTCTCTTTGCGTGCTTCTCTTTGTGTCTCTGTTCGTACTCCTTCCCCACTTTCTTGTACTTTAAACCAAAGCACATTGTTGTATACATCGTCTGTTTACAGGCTCTATGCGCAGTACTAGCAGGCGCAGCTGACTGCTCTCAGGTGGGCTGCAAATAAAGTTCCGCCAAATCTACGATGCCGATTTCCTCTGTCGTTTTCGGATTATTTCGCTGGTCCCAGTTGCTGGACTGTCGTCAAGTCCCTTACCACCCCCCCCCCCCCCCCCCCACACACACACACACACACACACACTCCAAGCATGAACTTTCGTCCTCCCCCATTCTTCAGGCAAAAGGCCAAAGGATACAGGGACAGGGCATAGTGTCAGGTGTCAAAAAGTCCTAGATAGCAAGCACTCACCTGGCATTGTCTTCAGCCTTCACACTACTCATACGGTGTGTGTGTGTGTGTGTGTGTGTGTGTGTGTGTGTGTGTGTTTTGTGCTTCATCTTCTGTGTCCCCTCCCTCGCTTCATTTTTGATAGGGCAGTTTACACACGATTTCATTCCCATTGCTTACTCAATAGTTACCAGATGGTTTTATTTTTTAAAGAATTATAAGAGTGTAGCATATAAATCTATTTTCACTCCAACTGGTGTTTGCTCTTTTCTCTTAAGAAACAGGTCGAAAAAAAGTCTATACAATAAATTGAGGAAAATCTCTAATGTTTCATGCGACCCAAATCTCATTAACACGTGTACGACAGCAGGCGGTCTTATTCTGTTCAACAACTGCTTTCTTTCCGAGACAACAGGACAGACTGTCTTTGCATTCTTTGCTTTAACATCTAAAAAACCAAAACAACTCAACTTGTTC
>JADBJO010001873.1:252500-257500 GCA_016801955.1 Conus betulinus
GAAGGAGAGAGAGCGGGAGAGAGAGAGAGAGAAGGAGAAAGAGAGAGAGAGAGAGAGAGAGAGAGAGAGAGAGGAGAGAGAGAAAGGGAAAGAGAGAGAGAAAGGAGAGAGAGAGAGAGAGAGAGAAAAAGAGATAGAAAGAGAGAGGGGGGGGGAGGGGCTCCAGAGAAAGACAGAGGGGGGAAGAGCTCACATGAAGACAGAGGAAGGAGGGAGAGGGGGGGGGGAGGGGGGAGGGAGAAGAGAGAGAGGGGAGGGGGTGAGAGAGGACCAACAGACAAAAAGAGATGAGGCTGGGGAGAGAGAGAAAAAAAGCGAGAGGCTGAGTCTGAGAGAGAGAGAGAGAGAGAAGAGAGAGAGAGAGGAGAGAGAGAGACAGACAGACAGACAGTCAGACAGCCAGACAGCCAGCCAGTCAAAACAGCCAGACAAGACAGTCAGACAGCCAGACAGTCAACAGCCAGACAGGCAGACAGGCAGGCAGACAGATAGAGAAATGAAGAGAGACAGGGCTAAGCTGACAGTGTTACGAACCCTATTTGTGAATCTACACATCTACGATATGCATTAATATGTGAGAGGGTAAATACGCGCGCGCGCGCATGTTCGTCGCGTGCGTGCGTGCGTGTGTGCGTGTGTGTGTGTGAAAATGAAAGGTGGCCTGAACCCGTTTGAATCACAAACAAACTTGTTTGTACAAACGTGTGCGAACGGGTGGCCATCCTTGTCCTCGTTCCAACTTTTGTCTTTATTGACAATGAAACGTGAATGAAAACAAACCGTTAAAGAGGCCAACCTCTTTTCCCATAGCCAACCTCTTTCCCAGCTCCCTCCCCCTCCCCCTCCAAAGTGTATAGACTCTCCTTTACACTCTCTGTCTGTCTGTCTGTCTGTCTCTCTCTCTCTCTCTCCACCATCTCCCCATCCAAGTGTAGGAACATATGTACCGTCTCCCAAGATTTTCTCTCACTCTCTCTCTCTCTCTCTCTCTCTCTCTCTCTCTCTCTCTCTCTCTCTCTCTCTCTCTTCTCGTTCGTTCTCTCTCTCTCTCTCTCAATCCACTCTATTGAAGTCTCATTGAACTCAAACATGTATAGATATTCTCTCTCTCGAATGTCTTTGTACAGAGCCGCTAAATTTAGAGAAAAGCGTCTCTTTGTGAACATGTGACAACAATTCGCGTTCTTTTTTCTTTTTTTTTCTTTTCTTTTCTTTTTTTTTTTGTGCGCTTCGTATCATACGATGATTATTTATAATCATTGTACTGTTGGTTCCCCTTTAGCCCCATGGCCTGTTATAAATAAATCGCCTGAATCTATATCTGAATCTCTATCAAAGACAGGAGAGGAGGGATGGAAGGGGGAAGGAAGCACGGACGATGAGGATGAGACAGAGAGAGAGCGAGAGGGGGTGGAGAAGGAGAAGGAGGAGGAGGTAGGAGGAGAGAGGAGGAGGAGGAGGAGAGAGAGAGAGAGAGAGAGAGAGAGAGAGAGAGAGAGAGAGAGGAGAGAGAGAGAGAGAGGGGAGGGAGGGAGGGAGGAGAAGAGGAGAGAAGAGAGAGAGAGAGAGGAGAGAGAGAGAGAGAGAGAGAGAGAGAGAGAGAGAGACAGAGAGAATATGTGTGTGTGCGCATGCGCAATGCGTGCGTGAGTAAACGCTGTGTGTGTGTGTGTGTGTGTGTGTGTGTGTGTGTGTGTGTGTGTGTGGTGTTTTAAAGAGAGATGGAGACAGAGAGAGAGGGGGGAGAGTGCATGTGTGTGTGTGTGTGGACAGAGAGAGAGAGAGAGAGAGAGGAGAGAGACAGAGAGAGAGAGAGAGAGAGAGAGAGAGAGAGAGAGAGGGACGGGGGGTACCAAGACTACTATC
Organism: Conus betulinus; assembly: GCA_016801955.1. NCBI lineage: Eukaryota > Metazoa > Mollusca > Gastropoda > Neogastropoda > Conidae > Conus > Conus betulinus. Next base: position 254,367 of record JADBJO010001873.1, read on the forward strand.
ACCTGTCAAAAGTTGTTTACCACATTTCCGCAGTATCAAGACATAAAAAGCAAACTGAAAAAAAAAAAGCAACATAAATATAGCCTACATGAAAAAAAAAAACCCATAAAGTTCAACTTTAGTCTTCACAGCACAAATCAGCTGCGGCCTAAAGTAATACTAATAATGGGACAGTGTAAAGATCGGAAGATTAAATCTCAAGCCAGAAAAAAAAAATGAAATAAAAAATTCAAACAAACAAACAAACAAACAACAACAACAACAAAAAACTACCTCAAATATCTCGACATGACCCAGTACATAGACTAGACGCACCACATTCCCGAAATCAATGACACTGCACCACCACCCCGCAGAAATCCTCGCAGCCTTCGATCTCTGGCAGTGAGAATCACACTGACCACTAAAACCGGATTCCCTCTCTCACTCATTGGGGAGACTGTCGCACTGTTATTTCCTCTGCGCCGCCGAACAGTTTTGAAAAGAACCCACCCCCAAAAAAACGGAAACACCCCTTCAAAAAAGATCACCCAGAATTCTCGTCCGACACGTATGCATAACTTACGAAATCGCACGAAACAAACGGGTACTTACAGTTTGGATGACGAAAATGGTTCACCTCCTACTGAATTTATGGACTACGAAGTGGATTCGAGCGCGCCGCTGCGGCAGACGACTCCACCATCACACTGAAACGCACAGCGGCTAGCGCCCGAGCTGGGCTTCACTCTCTCTCTCTCTCTCTCTCTGTCATTCATTGGCTTCCGTCGCCGTGCAGCGCCTCCCAGCGGCACGTGCTGACAAGCAAGGGCAGACGACTCCGTCCGTGGTGTGCTGGCTATGGCGATGCGGTGCCGACGATGTCGTGTTTGTGTCGTGTGGTGGTGGTGCCTGGCACTAGCGCTGGCAGCCCGCCGTTATAATAATAAGCCGTGTTAATCCATGAGGCGTGTGGGGAAAGGTGGCAGCTGGCGAGATGGCAGCAGGCAGACAACAACACGTGGATGATTTATGCATTGAGGGCTTCGTTTGTTCGTCTGTTGATTTATTTGCTGGAAGGTTTTCTATCGTTTTCGTGGCTCACATTTATTTGTTGATTCGTTCATGTGTACACGTATGCACGCACGCACGCACGCACGCGCGCGCGCGTACACATACACACACATACACACACATACACACGCACACACACACACACACACACACACACACACACACACACACACACACACACACACACACGAGTATGCGCCCGCACGCACGTAAGCACACACACACACATTTTGTGTCTATCTGTATTTATCTATCTTACATACATACCAAAATGCGTACATACATACATCATACATACATACATAAATACATACACACATACCTACGTACATGCATGCACACACATACTTAAATACATACATACATACATACATGCATACATGCATACACGCATACATGCATACATACATACATACATGCATACATACATACATACATACATACATACAAACAAAAATATGCATATATTTGCATATCTCATTTCACTTTTCCACCCTTGGTTTGTTGCTTTAAGGTGCCGCTGGATTCGATTTTTTGAAGCCAGGGTGGTGAGAATACCACAGAATCATGGGTGGTATAATTCCTCTTGATGCCAAAGGAGGACCTCTGACACAATAATTCCTCTTGATGCCAAAGGAGGACCTCTGACACAATCAACCATGTCCCGACGATTAGCCCAAATCAGCGAACAAAAGGCCTCTATCTGGGCAGACGATATCTATGGTTCTGTTTTCAAGACAGGCTGACGTTATAGCCAACACAAATAGTTCTGTTTTCAAGACAGGCTGACGTTTTTAGCCAATATAAATAGTTCTGTTGACAGGCAGACGTTATAGGCAATACAAATAGGTCTGTTTTCAAAACAGGCTGACGTTATAGCCAACACAGATAGTTCTGTTTTCAAGACAGGTTGACGTTATAGCCAACACAGATAGTTCTGTTTCAAGACAAGTTGACGTTATAGCAAACACAAGTAGTTCTGTTTTCAAGACAGGCTGACGTTATAGCCAACACAAATAGGTCTGTTTTCAAGACAGGTTGACGTTATAGCCAACACAAATAGGTCTGTTTTCAAGACAGGTTGACGTTATAGCCAACACAAATAGGTCTGTTTTCAAGACAGGTTGACGTTATAGCCAACACAAATAGGTCTGTTTTCAAGACACGCTAACGTTAAAGCCAATATAACTTGTTCCGTTTTCAAGACAGGCTAAAATTATAGCCAATACAAATAGTTCTGTTTTCAGGACAGGGCTGACGTTATAGCCAAATACAAATAGGTCTGTTTTCAAGACAGGCTGACGTTATAGCCAATACAAATAGTTCTGTTTTCAAGACAGGGTAACATTATAGCCAATACAAATAGTTCTGTTTTCAAGACAGGGTAACATTACAGCCAATACAAACAGGTCTGTTTTCAAGACAGGTTGACGTTATAGCCAACACAAATAGTTCTGTTTTCAAGACAGGCTGACGTTATAGCCAACACAAATAGCTCTGTATCCAATTCATGGTAACATTATGGCCAAGAAATGTAGTTCTGCTTTCAAGACAGGCTAACATTATAGTCAATACAAATAGTCCTGTTTTCAAGACAAGGCTAACCTTATCTCTATAAGCTGCTAGTGAAGGTTTTTATGTTTACATTTTAACGCCGTCAGGGCTGAAAGTTACTGCTTCGGTAAGAAGTAGAGGGGGGAAAATGTGGAAAAGTAAGGAAATACTGTAACTCTCTTCTTCCTAGTTGTCCTGGCTCTACGCTTCATTCACCGCGGAGGGTCCAGACCTTTGCTGCTCGCCTGATCTGCAAGGGTAAATGTGTCAATCCTGAACCGCATTATTGAAAAAAACTCCACTGGATCCCTGTTTCCATAAGAATTAACTACAAGCTTATTTGCATCTGCTGCAATGTTATCACTGACACTTGGCTCATCTTTCAGATGTACACACACCCTTTCACCCATCTGACTTAGTTCATGAGTAAAGTCACTTCAAACGGGACTCTTGTGGCTACGATTCCTGCTCTGCCTGTGGTCCTTAAATCTGAACCTCCACCATTCAGTAACAGACATTCCACATCT
>JADBJO010001873.1:272500-277500 GCA_016801955.1 Conus betulinus
ATGTCACGATACTCCATTGACTGATATGATGTCACGATACTCCGTTGACTGATATGATGTCACGATACTCCATTGACTGATATGATGTCACGATACACCATTGATTGATATGATGTCACGATACCCCATTCAATGATATGATATCACCGTACTCCATTGAATAATATGTTGTCACCAAAGTCTATTGAATGGAATATGATAGGACTATATGGGATATGATAATAAGACATTACATATCTGTTATTATGATGAAAGGAATTGGGATTTTTTTGTGCTGGATTCCATCACACTGTGGCCTGTCTGGTAATGAAACAGCAGATAAATTAGCTAGAGATGGTGCGCTAAGAAAAACACCTGAGAGTAATTTAAAACTTTAAGTCAAGAAATTCATTCGCTATTAGAAAAATGCGTTAAGAGTGAACACTTTCCAGAGAAGTATGAAATCTTATCATGTCCACGATATTCGTCATCTTTAATATACAAGCTTCGACTGAATTCGTGAAAAAAAAAAAAACAAGTTTTCCCCAAAGTGTAGCATGTGATTGTTCAAATCTTCTATCAGTGGACCATGTTCTTTTTCATTGTTCAATATTAACTTCACTGTATACAGAATCGAACGTGGATGCGACTGTGCACGATTCTATCAAAACAATAACCCACAAACCAGAAACTGCACAAATAGCGAAAGTGCTTTCCATGCATCAAGTTAATAGAGTTTTTTTTTTTTTTTATAAACGCTCTCCTATCCCTTGCTCACCCCCCCCCTTTTTTTTTTATTTTTTGAGTCTAATATCACCAAGTGTGAACAGACTCTAAACTAAAGAACTCGCTCACTCATATGATATGATTTCCTTCCAACGAAAGCCCTGTGAATCTGTCGACATCGGAAATGTAGACACGAACTTTCCGTAGGTCTGGCAGTGGGGGGGAAAAATCACTAATCGCCTCATCGTGAAAAAAAAGAAGGACACGAAAGGCCTCAGAACCTGTCCTCTCCTCTCTGACCGGATATGCCCGATATCATAAACGAGCATGCTCAAAAGAGTGATAATGTCACGGACATCAGTTCTAAGTTCACACGACGTGGCAGGGCTGTCCTCCTCCACGTTTCCTTTCCAAAGGATCTCCAGCTGTCACCTGCAGTACTGGTCAGACAAAGTTCAGCAGGTCGTTCACAACAATTACGAGCGCCTTGGAAAAACGGTGGAGATTTGGCCCGAGTGTTGGGATCAATGAACATTCTGGATAGAATCCGTACGGAACTGGGACTGTAGAATGGTGTGTGCCTGTGAACAGATCCCTGTCTATGACCTCCCAACCATGCAGAGAGAGAGAGAGAGAGAGAGAGAGAGAGAGAGAGAGAGAGAGAGAGAGAGAGAGAGAGAGAGAGAGAGGAGAGAGAGTGTGTGTGTGTGTGTGGGTGTGTGTGTGTGTGTGTGTGTGTGTGTGTGTGTGTGTGTGTGTGTGTGTGCGTGTGTGCGCGCGCGCGTGTGTGTGCTGGAATGGAGTGGATGTTCGGGAGGTTTTACTTTTTTGTTTTTGGAGAACATCAAACTATTCAGACATGCGACATTTATGTTTATGTATATTTCTTTTCTTAAAATGTTTTCGTCACAGAAGAGAGAGAGAGAGAGAGAGAGAGAGAGAGAGAGAGAGAGAGAGAGAGAGAGAGAGAGAGAGAGAGAGAAGTGACGAGAGAGGAGAGACAATGAACAACAGTTCACCGACCGACAACAATGAACAACAAACCAACCAACCAACCAAACTACAAAAAAAAAAGCCTTCCCTTGAAGCCAACGACACAAAGAAATTAAAACAACAGAAAATAAAAACAAAACAAGGAAAGACGGGCTCTCGGCGTCAGCAACAATCATCATCATCATTATCAGCAGCAGCAGCAGCAGCAGCAGCGGCGGCGGCGGCGGCAGCAGCAGCAACAGCAGCAGCACCAGCGGCATCTGCAACAGCAGTGGCATCCACACCATCATTATTATCATCCAGCCCTGACTGGCCCAGGGTGGTCGGATGGGTTGCGATAATAAAAGTGATTACTGAAACTTCTCATCATCCGGAAGAAGAAAATGGGGGGACAAAACAAAACAAAACAAAACAATAGAAAAAAGCAACAAACAAACAAACAAAATCGTCAACAACAAAAAATGACAGAAAAAAAATCGTTTATGTGCATCACCAGAATGAAAATAAGCAAGGATGAAAAAAGAAAGGAAGACAGAAAGACACAAGCATACAGCTTGCGAAAAAAAAAAGAAAGAAAAAGAAACAGAAACAGAGAGGAAGAAGAAGAGAAGAAAAAAAAAAGAAAGGATAAAGGGAAGGAAAGAAGAAGGGCGGGCATACGACATCAGAAGTCGCCGTCCTCGTCCTCCTTATCAACACTGTCTATGTGCACGAGACCAAGCAGATCAGTGTGGCACAAGATCAAGTAGATCAGTGTTTGAAAGCGTATATCTTAAAGCAGTATATTGCTGTGTAATTCCCTCCCGCTGTGGTGGCCAGCATGCTCACAGGGTAGACAAACGGGTACTTATCGCGTGGCCTAATGTCGTTTCGCCCGCTCTGGGATCTTTGGCGGTCTCGTTAGTTAGTCCCGGTGGTAAACGTTTTTACCTGCTGTCGCTTTTAAAACAATAAACCGTTCAGAATCTGGTACACTTGAATAGATACATGTTCGACTGAATAAGTTCTTGACGACTCCACACACACACACACACACACACACACACACACACACACACACACACCACCACCACAACACATGCACACACACTCTCACATACACACGCATACACATACACAGACACGCGCGCGCGCGCAAACACACATAAACACACACATAAACACACGCGCGCGCGTGCGAGCACACACACACACACACACACACACACACACACACACACACACACATGCGCACGCATGCGCGCGCAGAGAGAGAGAGAGAGAGAGAGAGAGAGAGAGAGAGAGAGCACACAGAGAGAGAGAGACGCTGATAATAGAGAGAGACGCTGACAATCGAGAGAGAGAGAGAGAGAGAGAGAGAGAGGAGATGGAGAGAGAGAGAGAGAGAGATAGACGCTGAGAGAGAGAGAGAGAGAGGAGAGAGGGAGGAGAGAGAGAGGAGGAGAGAGAGAGGAGAGAGAGGAGAGAGAGAGACAGACAGACGCCGACAATCAAGCTGTGTGTGCTTCAGCTCTCCTCCCATCCACCCAAGCCTTTTATCGTGGTCCACTGGGCACACACCACAGTTAGGATTTTGCTCCAACACACTATATAACCATGTAAGCGTCTGACGCTACCATGAATCTGAGCCAGCATTTTTAACCAATGTTAAACTGACAGTTCATCAAAAGAACAGCTCCTCGCCAATCATTTCCCATGTTTAAGGAGGGGGGGGGAGTGGGGGGTGGCGGGGGGGGGGGGTGGGGTTCACTGATGAAATCAGAAAAACAATCTTCGAATATATGACCTTCCCTCAGCTGACACATTTCAGGCCTTTGCACTCACCCGTGACCCTATCTTTGCGTCAGCTCGAAGCGACATAATGGTCCTATCCTTTGATTTTAATCTGTCTGCTTGGGACCACCTGGTTTGCACCTTGATGGATTTATGAATGAAAATTAGGCGCATCAACGTCCAGACGCGATGAACATTCTCAAAACAATAACTGAACCAGTCTATAAATACTCGACTTCTTAGGCAAGGCCTTGGTGCATTCATCTTTGGTGTGCAGCCACTCATTTTCTCTCCCTGCTTCCTTCCTGCCCACCCCCCCACCCCCTCTCTCCAGTTGTCCCCTTCCGTTCCGCTGCCCATCTCTCACCCTTCATTTCCTCCAAGATTCTCACGACTGGTGTCAAATCGCGTCAATTATCTCCCGTAACAAACAGCTCATTAACTTCATTACACTTGCCACGCAAATAAACAGATGACGAGAAAAATACGAAACGATTTGAAAGGGACAAAAGGAGACAAAGAAAAAAAAAAGGAAAAGAAAAAAAAAAGAAAGCAACTCCCTCGCATGAAGTCCTCTTACCATAATTATATCGTATCAAGACCGAAAAGGAAAATTAAGAGGAACAGAAAGATCACGTCCACGCAACTTCAAAAACGCATGTGTGATCTGTATCGTGCACGTGCAGCATGCAGAAGCACTGATGAAGTATTGCATGACGGGTAGTTTTCATGTCCTTGGATCACAATCCAAGGGCAGAATCTAAACAAGTACGGACGTCATGAACAGAACACGCAGACCGCATCCGGTGTCTTCTCTGTGGAAGATGCTCCTTTCTTTGCAGCCTTCATCAGTGCCTCTGGGGTTCTTGTCTGATTGTACAAAGAAGAAGAAGAAGGAGACACTTTGGGTCAGAAACGGCTTTCCGAGCGTGAAACGCTCCAAATTTGAGATTTTAGCCCTGATTACTGCAGAAGACACTGGCTGTTATGCAGCATCATCTGATGGGAAGACAGGGCGAGAACTGTTGTGGTGTCTGCTCAGCCTGCATTGGGACGCATGCTGGTTCTGTTTCAGCCATCGCCACTGGTGCAGCCCATGGTATTGTATGCTTGCACCCTGACCTTCCGCACCTCGTAAAGGAGTTTAACTGTTCCGATGGCATTGTGAGATCATTTCATGGTTACAAGACATTCTACATTATGACCTGGCCCACACCTCCCTCACCCATGCCTGCCATCCTCCCCTTCCCCCTAAACCTCCTCCTGCTCCTGTTTGATAGTAATCATCTCAAGGATCTCACCCCCACTCCCTCCACACTCTATTCCCATCCAAATCTATCTCCATTCGACGGATTTTCAAGGCACACCCCACCTCCATCCTTCCTCCCGCTGTCTCCATCCTACCTCCCACCTCCTACCTCTTCCCTTCCCTCCTACTTCTTTCCCTTCCCTCCTACTTCTTCACTTCCCTCCTACTTCTTCCCTTTCACTGTGCTCCATCACTTAGCCATAGGTTAACTCCTCGCCCT
>JADBJO010001873.1:282500-300000 GCA_016801955.1 Conus betulinus
TGCACGACACAGGGTACATGTGCACGACACAGGGTACATGTGAATGACACAGGGTACATGTGCACGACACAGGGTACATGTGAATGACACAGGGTACATGTGAATGACACAGGGTACATATGCTTGACACAGGGTACATGTGAATGACACAGGGTACATGTGCACGACACAGGGTACATGTGCATGACACAGGATACATATACAGGACACAGGGCTAGAGTAAAAGTGCATGACACAGGGTACGTGTGCATGGCACACAGGTTACATGTACCTGACACAGGGCATAAGTATATGACACAGGGCACAAATGCATGACACAGGGCACAAGTGCATGACACAGGGCACATGTGCACGATACAGGGCAGGGCACATCTGTATGACACAGGGTACGTGTGCATGACACAGGGCACAAGTGCATGACACATGCGTGTGTGTGTGCGTGCGTGCGCACGTGCATGTATGCCTTACTTACCTTCTTCATTTCCCTGTTCATTCTACTTGCTGTTTCTCCCCAAGAATCGCTTCACTTCCCTCCTTTATCGTCGTGCACAGAGACCCAGCCAGCAGAACAGGCGGAGCATTGCTCTCTCTCTGGTGTCTGTTTGTCTGTCTGTCTGTCTGTCTGTCTGTCTATCACTTTCAGTCTCTCCCTGTTTGCAAGATAACTCAAAAACCAATGGATGGAACTTACGGCCAATTCTACCGTGTAGTTTATAAGATCAACAACGCCTGCACTTGATTCAAGTTTGAGATCCTAAATGGAAGGACAGAGAGTAACAATTCCGACAACTCTTCCCGACAAGCAGAAGAGGTCACTATTTTTGGTGCATGAGGAAAAGCAGTTTTACACATGAGCACTATTATTTTTGGTGTAAGAGGGAAAAAAAATCTTATACATGAAGACTGCTCTTTTGGCGCATGGAGGAAAATAAATTTTATACATAAGCACTAGTTCTTTATGGGTAAGGGGGGGAAATAATCTTACACTTGAGCACCATTATTTGTGATGCATGTGGAAAATAATCTTCTGCATAAAACACCACTCTTTTGGTGCACGCTGAAAAATAGTCTTATGCACAAGCACCACTGTTTTGGTGTATGATGAAAAACAGTCCTATGCATCAGCACCACCACCATTTTGGTGCAAGGTTGAAAATAATCTTATGCATACGCACTACTGCTTTATCGTGCGAGGGGAAAATAATCTCTTACATGAGCACTATCTTTTTTTTTTTGGTGCATGGGGAAATTAATCTTATACGCGAGCACTGTCATGTTTGGTGCATGGGAATAAAACAATCGTATGCATAAGCACCATCGTTTCCAGTAGTGTCTATTCAGGGACATATTCAGGGACATCGAAACGACTGCACACATTGGCCTGGGATTAAGTGTACATGATCTTCACGATTCCGCTCAGGTAAGAGGAGACTCTTTCAGTGTGAACTCAATCCAGATTTGAACAACTGGCTTTACTTCACCAGTCGATCTGATGTGCTGATAAAGGAAGACATTGGCTGTAACGCAAGAACATTAGTGGGACAAGATGGGTAGGAAACCAGTGTGTGTGTGTGTGTGTGTGTGTGTGTGTGTGTGTGGTCCCTGCTTGTCTAGCGTTCAATTCCGGGCACATGCTGATTGTGTGTGTCAGTGCTGGCCTGGCATCATGGTTTAAGATCTGGCGAACCGTTCTATCACTCAAACCTCTCACCCTGTCCCCCTCCATCCATCCCCTCACTCTTCCCTCCCCGTCTCTATATTCTGATTCTAAAGTCGTTGATTACTAACACCCCCCCCCCCCCACACACACACACACTTTCCTATTGCTTCCCACACAGTCCCCATGATGATCAGAATAGCTTTTTGGCAATGTTGTGGTTGAAATGAGACAGACAGACAGAGACAGAATGAGGTTGGGGTGGGGAGTGGGGATGGGCAAATGCAACGGTTTACAGACCAAGGTAAACTCGGATAAAATGCTCAAGGATTGAGTAGATTTGAAAAAAAAACAAAAAAACATTTTGACTGCATGCCTCTAGGGACATCTATTTGTATAGAAGTGACGTGAGGCAAAGGGGCAAGTAGCTGACTTATAAACTAAAATGCTTTAACATCTTTGTCTTTCATCTCAGTCTCTTTTGTTCATAAATAACACTGTATGTATCTCGAAGTACGTGACTCACTGAAATCTGTAATCTTCCCTGTAATCGGTAAGAGGAGTAAATCAAAATTCAAACATGGACTGACCAAAACACACATTAATCATGCCCTCACTTTCTTTCCCCAGCCCCCCACCCCTAATCCAACCCCTCCCCTCCCCCTCCTCCTTATCTCCACACCCTGTGCACCTCGCTCATCTACTCAGTCACACGCTGCTCCCTTCTGTTTCTCTCCTCTCTCCCGTTCTCCCTTCCCCCCCCCCCCCCCCCCCACACACACACACACAAACACGGGAGGAGGTCAATAGAAATAGTCTTCTCCACGTCAAATCAGAGGATGAAAAATGAGCCTAATGGTTTCCAACCAACCCCAGCCTCCATCAGCCAATCAGCGAACGGCAAGGGTTGCCGCCACGATCCATCAAGCCATGCCCCAAAGGCATACATCTTAGTTCCTGACCGAAGTAGAATCCACGCAGAGAGAGAGAGAGAGAGAGAGAGAGAGAGGTGGAGAGGTGGGTGGGTGTGGGGGTAGGAGGTGGAAAGTGTGTAAGAGTAAGGGGGAAGGATGGATGGACCGAAGGCGAGATGGGGAATGAGAATGGATCAAGCAACAATCTGAGAGAAAAAAAATGAGAAAAAAAAGATATCACGAGTTGGGAGATAATTGAAAAGGTAGGGATCAAGTGTGTGTGTGTGTGTGTGTGTGTGTGTGTGTGTGTGTGTGTGTGTGGGTGCGCGCGTGTGTGTGTGTGTGTGTGTGTGTGTGTGTGTGTGTGTGCGTGCGTGCGTGCGTGCGTGCGTGCGCGCGCGTGTGTGTGTGTGTGCATTTCTCTCTCTCTGTCTGTCACTGTTTCTGTCTCTCTTTCTCTTTTTCTCTATATCTATGTCTCTCTTTCTCTCTCTCTGTCTCTTTGTCTCTCTGTCTCTCTCTCTCTCGCTCTCTCTCTCTCTCTCTGTGTGTGTGTGAGTGTGTGTGTGTGTGTGTGTGTGTGTGTGTGTGTGTGTGTGTGTGTGTGTGTTTGTGCGTCACACACACACACACACACACACACACACACACACACACACAGACACAGAGAGAGAGAGGGAGAGAGAGAGAGAGAGAGAGAGAGAGAGAGAGAGAGAGAGATGTGTGTGCATGTGCAAAGTCAATATTATCTTTATGAAGATGAATAAGCGTTAGAGGGTTTTTCATCTAGTCCTCACAAAAATAATTAGAATGTTAAGAAATATACACACACAGATAATAAAATGATGCATAATAAAGCATATCCATATTTTTCAAAGTAACAAGATCATTCAAAGAACCATGAATCCACGAGAACTATTCTACAGAATTTCCATAAACATTGTAATTAACCTTCTATAATATAACAGACACAGGCACATTCAGAGAGAGAGAGAGAGAGAGAGAGAGAGAGAGAGAGAGAGAGAGATTAATGTTGCTTATAGCCCAGCCGACGACAGAGAGAAAGACAGGATCACACATACCTTATTGTTTATATAATAAAACATTTGGTTTCTAGCTTCTAAGTCCTCGTTTGATTTTAGCTTGTTAATGGAGTCAACTCGCATTCTGTAATTTGTCCACATAATCCCCATAGTTTTGAGCCACATTGTACAATGGGCTGCATCACTGCATTGAAATGTTTTGACAATTAACATGAAAAGAATTAAAAAGGAAGAAAGAAGAAAAAAAAAAACACAACGAAAACAGTCACATAAAATGCAACAACAAAGCATTCCTCTCTATCGTAGTTTAAGTGCAAGATACTTAAAATTCACTGAAAAATGCAGAATAGTCACTGTCTGTGAGAACGAAACTTGACTGATTCTCAAAAGAAACGCAACAAAGATCGGATTTGGATTAATCTATTCAAACATTTTAGCCAGCCGAACACATATAGAATGAGAAATTCACAAAGCCATCCAAATTTATCGAATGAATATATGAGCGTTTTGTTTTCAGTTTGACAAGAGTCCATGCCATCCTTTGATGGTAAAGTGATCCCCCTTGACACAGTAATGGGTATTGACAAAGTGACCCCCCTTGACAGAGTAATGGTATAGGTAGCAGCAGCCTTATACAGGCTGGACTGGTCAAAATAGCTGACTTCCTGACAGAATGATACTCCAAGCCTACTGGATCGTCTGACGCATTTGGGCAGCTGTAGCTAGTCTCGGGCGGAGGTGGTCGAGCTGTCTCTCAAGATGATCCCATTAGCGCTGTATCGGGCTTACGTCAAGGTTGACGTTGGGAGAGAGTGAAGGTCAGGCCAATGTGGTGATGCCAGGGGCATGCAGCGAAAGCTGTGTTGCCCTGTTAGTGCCAGAATGTATTTGTTGTTGTTGTTGCTGTTGTTGTTGTTGTTGTTGTTGTTGTCCTGCGGGAGGAGGACAGTCTTGAGGGTTTTTCTTTTTTTCTTTCTTTCTTTTTTTTTAAATGAAACAAGGATGACGGGCCGCAAGAAGCGTTTTTATTTCATTTTGTTTGTTTGAGTTTTTGCATTTCTTTTCTGGTTCGGTGTGTATCGTCAATCAGCACTTAAACAAACGAACAAACAAACAAAAAAATACACAACAACAAACAAACACAATAAGCAAACGAACAAATAAATAAACCAACAACACGAACAATGGTAATGAAATCATTGTCATGTCTACTTCCTTTTTCCAGTCACGTAAACTGCTATTTCATTCCAATGAAATACAATAAAAACAAAAACAAAAACCTCAACCAACCAGCCAAACAAAAAGAGCAAAAAGGAGGAAAAAAACAGCACTTCAAGCAATCACCCCCCGTCCAATTTAACCAGCTGTTGTTGTTGTTTGTCGTACCCTGGCTAAAAGACTCAGGGATCATCCAAAAAGTCGAAGTACTTGACACTATGGTATAAAAATGCATCAGCTGGGGATGAGAACATAACGTGTGTGACCGTTTTTGATTACCCCGCCACATGCCATTTTCGTCCATAGGCTTGTTTGAGCAATCTGCAAGTATCAAGAAGCAGTGGTACATGGTTTCAACCAGCATTTGGCTGTTCTCAAGCGTGGATATATTTGGGGCCGGAATAACTCGTTGGTTGTGCGTCGGACTCGTAAACCTGGGGTTTATGGCCGCCGGGCCATTTCAATTCAGGGGGATTTTTTCTGACTCCGTTTCTCAAGAAGTCCTTCGAATGAGACTATCAACCGAGGTTCCGTGTATGAACGCACGCATAAGATCTTGTACACTCGTTAAATCTCATCACCAACTTTCGCAAGAGAAGGCCAGTTTTAGCCGTTGGAATGGATGACACGTTACACGCCATGCGAGAAAAATAAAAAGAACGAATGAAGGAGGTTGAGCGAATGATACTGATTGAATGACACGGGAAACGACTGAATGAAGCACCGGCAGACAGCTCTTCTGTCGATTCTACCGAGGTGTACCCGTTTGTGTAAACGAGAGTGGTGATCGTAAAATGCCTTGAGGGTAGGCGCTATACAAAAACGCTTAATGATGATGATCTGCTGATCTCTCCTTGTCTATTTTTATATATCTGTATATAGGAGAGACGCTAACCAATTGCCTGTATGCCCGAGTTTGTGCCTTTTCTGTCGCCGCAGTAGCAGCTGGACCTCAGATTTCTGACTCATACAAAAAGACTGACTGGTTGTACCTCAGCATCAAAGGTTTCAAAATTTGTCTGCTTTTTAATTTCCTTGAGTTTGAGAAGATCTTGAGCACAGTCGTAGACAGGTTTCCTTTCGCCACAATGTGGCTGACTTTTCACACAAATTTAGCATTGTATTAAACGCAAACGTTGAATGTGTATAACTGCTTACAACTTCCAGATCCTCTCCAACCAGAAACCGTGTTTCATTTCTGATCAGATAACCCCTTCTCCGAATACCATAAACTGAGGTGTTTTTTTTTTTAAACATTAATATTCTAAAACCCGATACCTGCATAGTGCGTTACGGTGATCTACTTGACTTTGTAGTCCTGGTAGAGAGAGAGAGAGAGAGAGAGAGGAGAGAGAGAGAGAGAGAGAGAGAGAAAATGGTTTATTGTGGTCAAGTTTACATGGCCAATTCACAAAAAGGGGGGGGGGGGGGGGGGGGGGGGGGTAGAGAATACGTTTAAACGAGTAAGTCCATGTATTAATCCGTCAATTCATCCGAACATCGCGATTTGGAATCCAAAACGCGGAAAAGTAGGTTGTTAGATCATGACGCATCGAATGTTGGTAATTATTGCTCTTTTGCTGCTTGTGTAAATCCTTCTTTTATAATGACAAAAAAAAAAAGAGCACGGCATACAGAGTCAAGCCAAGATTTCCATTGTCGACAGCTGAACTATCATCGGTGTCCTCTCTCCATCACGTCCTCCTTTGAAACTTGGGTGAAACTCTCCATTTACCTCGTTGATTCCCTCAAACACTCCAGTATTCGTATCCACAGATTGCCTGATTTTACTCTTTGTTAATCATCGCATCGTGAAGAATCACCAGACACGTCACTGCGCTCTAAACCACCATTTAAATTGTTTTCTGTTCCACGGCCTGTCATGTCCACGTGTCACATGACGAGAATCTTTGTCTCAATTTTCATCAGCACTTAATTTGTCTCTCTACCTGGCTGTCTAGAATGAGCTGACTTTCCTGGACGAGTGTCACTGATTGTGTGAATCTCCCGAGTCATCTCTGTTTACCCGCCTTGGCTCAAGGCTGTGTCACGCCAGTTGACATAGGCTAGAACACCAAGGCTACATCAAAATGTTGTTATGCTCTGCATAGTTATGCGGGGATTGTCTAAAGTTGTGACAAGCTCCTAGCATAACATTATCAGTCTCCAAAATCCCCCGAAGTCGGGGTGTGCTGCCCACGTGGCAGGGTAATCAAAAACGGTAACACATGTAATGTTCTCATCCCAGGCTGATGTATTGATACCATAGTGTTCAAGTACTTGGGCTGTTCAGATGATCCCTGGAGTCTTTTAACCAGGGTACGACAACAACAGTAACAACATATGTTTCACTGTGCCCTGTGCAGGCTTAGTTGATGAGGGAGGAGACTGACTAGCACACTGGACACTCACATCACAATCAGCTTTATCATTGTCCGTTCTCCAATCAGTGTGAATATCAGTATACAGCAGGCTGGGTGGCGTTGGTAAAAAGCAGACCAGACGGACATGAGAAACAACTTCTTCTTTTTCTGCGTACGCAGGCTGATACACCTGCGGACACTTCCTTTATGAACAGGCAAGTATGAATCCCATCTACCCAACAAAGGGAGTGGAATTTTGTGTGCATGACCGTTTTCTATCCCGCCAATAAGGCAGCCATACTCCATCTTCGGGGAAAAGAGAGAAAAAAAGCGACTTGCCTTTTCTTGTTTTTGTCTATTAGGTTTCTGCTCTGCGCTTGTCCCCTGTTCACTTGTGAAAGACATTTGCGCCGAAATACAGACCTACCCTGGATTTCTGTGGCAGGGGGTTGGTCGGAAGTCTTTGTAAGTCAACGAGAGAGTGTTTACCTCCGCCTTCGATTTTGTACGACAGTAGTGTCATTTTCCTTAACACTGAGTTTAACACGCTTTCTACAGCACATGGGAGACCATCAACTGGCATGGCTGAACGGTTTTCTTGAATTAACAAACAAACTTTGAGGTGCGCAGGTGAAAGAGCGTCTTGATGGTAACCAGACAAGGGAAGTTATTCAGAGAGAGAGAGAGAGAGAGAGAGAGAGAGAGAGAGAGAGAGAGAGAGAGAGACCGACCGACAGACAGACAGACAGCAGTTGTATAGTCAGTTAGCCAAACAGAACTAAAAAAAAAATTCGCTCAGCTGCCCAGTAACACCAGTTGTTTGTGGGACCACTTTGTGAACAACATTCGTCACCGTCTCTCACCCTGTTGCATCAAGGCGAAGCAGGAGGTAATATCAAGTCTGGTGTATGTGTGTATGTGTGTGTGTGTGTGTGTGTGTGTGTGGTGGTGGTGGGGGCTAATGTTTAGTGCCTCGTTCCCTGGTGGCAGTCCCATACCGGTGCAACCGGTCCTGAAATCCACCCGGTCTGATTTTACCATGGCATGTATGTTGAAGTGAAGGGGGGGAGGGGGGGGGGGACGAAGGGTAAGGATGGGTGAGTGGATTGGTGGGTGGCATGGTCTGTCTGTCTGTCTGTCTCTGGCTGTACACTGAAACTAATCTAAGGAGGATTTAAGTAGGCTTGGCGGTAGGCCTTTTCAGTCAATCCTACGTCCCTAACACGAGCACACAGACAGACAGACAGACAGACAGACAAACAGACAGGCAGACACATACACACACATCCGAGTTTTTAATCCCCTCTCTTGGCTTTGAGTGTGCACATACGCACCGAACGCAGAGAGAAGAGAGAGAGAGAGAGAGAGAGAGAGAGAGAGAGAGAGAGAGAGAGAGAGAGAGAGAGAGAGAGAGAATGCATACCACACACACACACATGCAAAAACACACGTAAACACACACACACACACACACACACACACACACACACACACACACACTTTCCCTCTCTTGCTTTTTCACTTGTTTACTATCAGGCTCTCCTTCTGTCTCACTGTTTTTTTTTAAAATTCTAAAGTGATAAAAAAAAAAACAAACAGGCAAACTGTCATTACAGACCCCCATGATTATTGTCACTTGAAGAAAACGGTATAAACAGGAAAAGCAAAAAAAAGAAACTTCTTTCAGAGAATAAAACAAAAACTCCTCAGAAGGAAAACGAAATTTGAGACATGTAAAAAAAAGTACAGCGAACACGTGACTGGACCCCAACCTGAACTTTTCTCTGTATGTCCATCCCCAGCTCATCCACACTGTAAACAGCTTCGCTCAAAACATCACAGCCTTGCCAAGGAAAAAAAAAAAAAAAACCAATCACTCCACCAGAGATGACATCTCAGAGGACACCAACACCCACCACAACTATACAACCAGTCAGTCGGGGCAGATCCGAAAATTTCCCTCAGGTAAATTTCATTAGACTCTTGAGTCAGAACCCACAGAGACATGAATAACCCGGAGTCGGAAAGTGTCTGTGCTCAAAGAAAAAAAAAAAAGGTTAGGAAAAAAGGAAGAGCACCTATAGTCCGGCACAGATTAACGTCACTTCCAGATTTTGCCATCCACGACAAATTTACCCTCTCTCTCTCCTCTTCTTCGTCTCTTCTCACCGCCCCTGCCTCTCCACCCAGGCCTTCCCTTTCTTTTCTTCTACTTCCCCCGATTGGACGAACGCATGGTGAATTGAGTTCAATACTGCTGAGACCCATCGCACTCAAGCCCGTGTTTTTCACGGTCCAGTGTAAGAGGAGTTTCAGGCAGATGACTTTTTGTTCGCGCTAAACTTGTTTTGGGAGCAATACATTTACAATGGGGTTGATAAGAGACAGAAGGGCGGGGCAGGTGGCATGGAGACCGGTTTAGGGGTAGGGATTATGGGAGGTGTATATTGGGATGGAGTGGGATCTGTATCATGCGAAGCATATGATTTCAGAAAGGAGCACTGGACTTTGCCTTGTTTTTTTTTTTTTTTCTGCAAAGGTCTTTCTTATTGTCCTCAGAGTCCCAGATATAATTTCATTCTATTTCCCTAATCATTGTTATCCCATGACCATGTCCTAGGGATGCCATGACAGACACACTTGGGCAATCAGGGAGGTTTACATCTAATAGCCCTCAGGCATAACAGAGTAACTTGAATGACGACCTGTGCCTTCACATTCCTTGAAGAACATAGGACAGCGACAACACTACCCCCAGCAGACTCCGTTCGCAGCAGGCTGACCTTTTCAGCTGAGCCTCTGTTAATCCAGGGGCCTTCACGTCGGAAATTGTACACCTGTGCCAAGTCTGTCGAGGTCGTCCCACTTTTCTGCCCCCCCCCCCCCTCCGCACCCCTTCACCCCCCCACCCCCCCCCCCATCACCCTCCTAGTGGGTTCTGGTCGAGTGCCTGTGCTGTGACTTTTGTTGTTGCTGTGGTCTCATCTCCTATGCCGCCTCAGTGCATCAGCATCGCTCATTCCAGACCTCTGTGCACAGCACCTGCATCGCTCATTCCAGACCTCTGTGCACAGCACCTGCATCGCTCATTCCAGACCTCCGTGCACAGCACCTGCATCGCTCATTCCAGACCTCCGTGCACAGCACCTGCATCGCTCATTCCAGACCTCTGTGCACAGCACCTGCATTGCTCATTCCAGATCTCTGTGCACAGCCAAAACCTATCCTGTCCTGGCGATGGCAATCCGTAGGAGGAATTTCAGTGTCACGTTATCTCCAGAGGAGTCACTGCACTGTTGCTGTCACTTCGGTGGTTGTTTAGTGGTGCCTACTCAGATGGGGGCTGATGCGGGACTTCACCTGCTAAACCCTCTTCCCACCCTACTTTCATGATATATCCAAATGTCAACCGGGCCCATGAGATACAGTCACCTGCAGTGTTGGTCAGGAAATTCGAGCAACACTCTCAGAGACGCATCCATTTAGTGGATAAATCTCAACCGTGTGGCCCCAATATCCCAAATGAGCCCATAGCAAACTCAATTCTGGGCACGAGCCGCTCGGAGCAGACAAATCCCACAAAATGAACGGCTTTAATGGGAAACGAACCCACAACCTCCCAGTTGGGATTCCTTGACGCTAACCACTTCGCCACAGCGGCTGGTCTGTGTTGTGATGATGGTGTTAGTCTTTGGAAGTGTGTGACCTGTCCAGCCTCTTTTCCCTTTCTTCATCTCTATGTTGATCGGATTTTGTTAACTTCTCTCCCGCAGGTTTTTGCTATTAAGGACTTTTTTGTCCATCGGATGCGGAGGATGAGCCATGATGTGCTTATGGAGGACGCAGCAGAGCGAAGGTGTCATACTCTGTGTCCAGTCTTTCATGTTGTCCAGCCGGTATTCCTTCGCTCTGCCTCTGGGACGTCCTCACTCCGGACAGGTGAGTCATGGCAGGACCCCCAACAGTGGCAAGCAGGCTTTCTTTGTCTTATGTCACCAGTAGCAAATGCAGAAAATCTATCATAAGTATTAATGTAGAATGCCCTGGATTTTTGTTTGTTTGTTTGTTTGTTTGCACCAGGCCCATTGTTACAGTCTGTATGTCACACCCAGACAGAGCACCCGGATTTCTCTTTATACTAATCTACTGACACTACCCGTCTCCCACATCACGACAGATCCAGAATGAGTCACACACACACACACACACACACACACACACACACACACACGCACGCACGCACGCACGCACGCACGCACGCACGCACGCACGCACGCACGCACACACACACACACACACACACACACACACACACACACCCTCCTTTCTACAGTATGATATTCTTGTTCCAACACTGTTGGAATCTTGCTAAAAAATAATTCTGTACACTTTTTGTGATCTTGGGTGAAGTGTGTTGTGCACTTTTATATATGTCTTTAGTTTATTAAGTCTGAAAGAGATGCTTTAGTCGACATTGATGTACTTTTGTCAAACTTTTTTCTTTTTAATTTTTCTGTGTGTATTTTGGCCGGGAAAAAAAAAAAGTTAGCTGTTCTGCAAGAAGATCAACATCAGAACCAGATCTGAGACTCTACTACGATTTCAGATCTCTGTTCCTTCTCCACCCCCCCCCCCCCCCCCCCCCCCATTCATCTCCTTAAGACACATTCCCAATCCAAACAGACCTGGTGTCAATACACCTGCCTGCATGACGCCCACCAAAAACTTTGTTTGCCAAAAGTCTTGGGCCAAAGAATAAGAGAAGAAGGATTTTTTTCTGCAGTTTCTCTTCACGTAATACAGACTGACCCTACACTTGGTTTTGTGCTTCGAGTGAAATTTGAACCCCTGTTTCAGACTGCATGTTTGCATTTAGGATGGCGACGGTTATCAGGCTGAACAGATTCCGAGGTGAAAGGGAGACAGGCATTGAGGAAACTGTCTTCTTTGTCTCTTTACTGTGGCTTCTGATAGTGATCTGAACTTTTCTGGGAGAAATATCTCGCACAGTGAACAGACACACAGACGTACGCATATGCGAGCAAACACACATGCAGGATCACATCACACAGATAGAAAGACAGACAGACAGACAGACACGGTGGTGGAGTTAAGAAGGACGTTGCTTGTCCTCTTCGCCTGTGGCTAAAGAAACCATGCTTTTGCCAGCTTCCTCCTGCTGTAGCTAAAGAAACCATGCTTTTGCCAGCAGCTTCCTGCTGTGCTAAAGTAGCTGCCAGCTTCCTCCTGCTGTAGCTAAAGAAACTATGCTTTTGCCAGCTCCTCCTAATGTGCTAAAAAGAAACTATGCTTTTGCCAGCTTCCTGAAACTACTGTGGCTAAAGAAACTATGCCTTTGCCAGCTTGCTGTGGCTAAAGAAACTATGCTTTTGCCAGCTTCCTCCTACTGTCAGCACACATTATTAACAGGGTTGAAAGTTTTTGGAGATCCGTGCAGCACAAGTCAACATCTTCATGGTTCTTTCAGTGAGAAAAAAAAGCTCTATATGTTTAGAAATATTTTCTAGACACCTGACAGTTACATAGAGCTACAATCATCATTCCTTTTTTTCAAATGTTTTTTTTTTTAAATTCCCTTCCCATCTTTCTTGTAGTGTCTGACTTTTTTCCTTTCCATTCCTTGCCGGGGATGGGCAGAGAGGGAGAAGCTGATAATTCATGACATTTTTATGTTCACACACACACACACACACACACACACACACACACACACACGTGTGGACAGAGAGAGAGAGAGAGAGAGAGAGAGAGAGAGAGAGAGAGAGAGAATGAATGAATGAATGAATGAAAGAATGGTTTATTGTGTAAGCTTTCCAAAGCCATTCACAAGGGGAGACGAAGGGGACAGGGGACAGTGCATAAACAAAAATCAGAAGTAAACACGACTGATAACATTACAAGAAAGTTCATCGTGATGAGGAGTCCAGATCACGGAAATACATAGCATTCAGTTCTCGACATCGAACATAAATAACCGTCAATCAGAATTTTCAAAAACTGTTTATCAACAGATGCGAGAGTGCAGCTGTCACGGTGGAGAGCCAAGTTTCCGTTTTCAACCCCTGTGCTATGTGTTGCGCTGCCTTTCACCTCTTCCTTCAAGGCACCGAAGCGGTCATCCATTTTCCTTGACGCTTCTTCTAAATGCGACACAATGTCTCTTATTGTGGTATTGTCTGAATGCGCTGCGGGTGACTCATTTATATCAGCGGAATCTCCATCGTCACAACTACGGTCTGTCACACACAGGTTTCCTTCTGCAACGAAGGCTTCAGCGTCATGTTCAGCGTCATGTTGTGTGGAAGTGTGTGTTGTAGTTGCCGACGGAATATGTTCACATCCTAGTTCAGAAACGTCTACACACTCATCACTAAAACTTTGTTTGTCGACACCAGTGTCATATGAGAATTCTAATTTGGGGAGAACAGTTACTGTTTCACTGTCTATGTCACACTGTGCCAAGTCGATGTGCTGTGTTCCATTGTCGGGCTGTGCACTTGGTGCAGGCGAAGGTATAGACAAGGAGGGGGGGGTCAGAGAAAACTGACCGATGTCTGCACAGGACACTCGATTATTGTTTTCACTCTTGTCGGTATTCTAGAACAAACTAAATGGGGTTGTAGGAAACAGACTGGACGGGGTAACAACACGTTACTCGCCTTTTGATTCCTGTGTTTCTCGACCCTTCTCCTGTCCCTGCTGACCTGTGATGCACGTTTTTCTCCTGGACACAGCAGTTTGCGCTTGGGATTTCATGGCAGGGGAATAGTCGGAAATTGTTTTTAGCTTGAGAACGACAACAGCCTGATTTTCTCTACCTTCGATTTTGAAAGATGATAACACCATATCTCTCGCAGCGCGGCGTTCTGCATGTTTTCTACACCCGATGGTAGACCTTCAACCGGCACCTTGGAAGTTTGAAAAAAATAGACAAACTTTTACCGGAGCTGAAGAAAGTTCGACTTGTTGGCAGCCAGACAAGGGAAGTCACTCAGAGAGAGAGAGCGAGAGAGAGAGAGAGAGAGAGAGAGAGAGAGAGAGAGAGGCCATAGAAGAAGGAGTTGTACAGAAGTTTGGGAAAGATTTCCCATCAAAGGCCTCAACGGATTGACATCTTCAAAGGACTCATAGCCATGTATCTTGGTTCCAAACCAATGGTTTGAGTACAGGTGGATTAGAAAGGTCAACACACCAACACGTCAGCATATGGAAACTTCTGACAGGCACACTCAATGACACTGACTCACAGATACACACACACACACACACACACACACACACACACACACACACGCACACACATGCAGGAACAGGCACACACACACCCACACACACACCCACACACACACACGCGCGCGCGCGCGCGCGCATACACACACACACACATGCTCACAGACAAACAGACAAACACACAGACACACACACATAGATTCAGAAACAGACAGACAGATAGACGGTCAGACAGACAGACAGACGACAGAAAGGCAGACAGACAGACAGACAGACAGACACACACACACACACACACACACACACACACACAGACACACACACGCACGCATATGAATGCCCATGGTCTTCCAGTCTCTCTCTAGATCACTGCAAATATTTGTCATGTGTCCCCTATGCAATGTGTCAGTCCTTCCCTCAGTTTTCGCCATCTCCTCCATCTCTGTCCTCCAATAAATCCCCGGAGGATTGTTTCGGCAAGGTCTAAGATCTTCTTACATGGTTATGCCAAAGCAGGTTTCTTTTTTTTTTCTGACCGATATCCATAGATCTTCATGTGATCCTATATGCCGCCTGATGGTTTGACGCTCTTGTTGATCGGTGATATGATTAGTGTCTCTGGTATGTGCGGTACCATCTCATCTCCATGCCTTGGATTCTTCTTTCCAGATCTGCTGTGGAGGTCCATGTCTCGCATGCGTACAGGAAGATGGAATATTCCAGAGCAAGCAGAAACTGACCTTGGCGTTTCATGGAGGTGTTCTTTTCCTTCCTCACAGGTTTTAATGTGTACAGAGCTGTGGTTGTCTTTATTGCCCTTTAGAGGTTCTCTGGTTCGGATCTATCACTGCTAGTGAACTGGTAAGTGAAACTGTCGAACAAATTCTTACTTCGGGCCATGGACGGTTACGTCAGTGTTGAAGGTAATGTCGACGGTGGCCATCAACTAAGTCTTCACCGCGCTATTTTCCATGCCATACCTTGCTGATATTTTATACAGTTGTTCAGCAAGACTAGCAACGTCTTTTTCATTGCCTGCCAGGCCATCGATATAATCTGCAAAACGGAGGCATGTAATGGTTACTTTTTCCAATACTAAGTAGATTTTCCAGTGCATTAGACATGATGCGTCTCAGGAATGTGTCGAAAAAAAAAAAGAGGGACAGAACGCAAGCGCTGACGAACCCCAAGTTAAGAATGTAACAATTCTCTAATAACGCGCCATATAAACACCGCGGTAGTCGGTTTGGAGTACAGTTGCTGAATGGTGTTTGATAAGCTTCTGCCAATGTCGTCATTTCTTCATTGCAGCCATTGTACCCCCTGGCACACTCTGCTGAACGCCTTCCTGAAATCAATGAAGATGTGGAAGTACTCACTCTGCTGTTGGAGTACACGGGTTGAAAATCTGTTTGATGATATTTCTGCCTATGCGGAATCCTGTCTATACTTCAACACTAATAGTAGCTGCCTGAGGTTGTAATCTATTCAGTAGAATTTAGAGCGTGGCTGATCAGTCTTATAGCGTGGTCGTTCTCGCAATGTTAGGGACTTCCTTTCTTTGAAAGGGTCAACGTTTGTGATTGAGTCCATGGCTTAGGTTACTCCTCAATGTGCCAGAGTTTCCTGCAGATGGCAAGTAGGATAGTGATTGAGTCCATGGCATAGGTTACTCCTCAATGTGCCAGAGTTTCCTGCAGATGGCAAGTAGGATATTACTAAATGTATCTCTGGAACGGTTCAAGGTTTCTTCAGGGACATTTTAAATGTCTGCAGCCTTCCCACATTTCAGCAACGCCTTCCTGACGTAGTACTGGAAAGTCATCTTATTTGAGGAATCCTTTTCTGTTAGCACATTAGGATTTCCTTTGCTCTGTTTGTTGTGAAGTTCAGAGCAATGTTGTCCGCCTTTTAATGATGTCTTCTTCCCGTGAGAGGCAGTTGCTGCCTTTGTCCTGAATGAAACAATGAGACGATTTCTTCTGCATCCTTTTCCACCAAGCTGACAAGCTGACAAACTGAAAAAAACGTCATCCAAGTGTTTATCTGAGTCTGCCGTCTAATCGATTGTAGAACGCATTACACTCGTGTTTACACCAGACAATAGCCCAGGGGTAGTAAAATTGTTTGAAAAGGTCAGAGAGAGAGAGAGAGAGAGAGAGAGAGCAGTAACAGTGATGTATAACCGAAGTGTTGTTGCTGCTGTTGTCCAAAATTTATATACGCTTGAAAATGCAGAGGGTTTTGGTCCATTTTCGTTAGGTTTAACCATTACGGATTAATTTTTATGTAAAAATTAGCATAACTGGAAATAATTCCTAGTTGACTAAATGCAGAAATATTCAGAGTTGTACTGTCTACAATAAAAAATTGTTGTGGAATATATATATTTTGTACATCATAGCATACGAGAGAGAGAGAGAGAGAGAGAGAGAGAGAGAGGGGGGGGGGGAGAGATCTGTAAACACAAGCGTCCTTTCTCTTTCTTGCTTTCTCATTGGCTCACTGTTTGATTTCCCTTCTTGCTCGGCATGTAACTCAGAAGGAAAGGGAAAGTGTGGTACCACGTCACACACGGACCCCGTAGACTGCTCAGTGTCTATAGCAAAGGGACACGTCACACACACGGACCCCGTAGACTGCTCAGTGTCTATAGCAAAGGGACACGTCACACACGGACCCCGTAGACTGCACAGTGTCTATAGCAAAGGGACACACCACACATGGACCCCGTAGACTGCTTCTCTGGAATAAGACAGTGTCTATAGTAAAGGGACACGCCACACATGGTGGACCCCGTAGACTGCTCTCTCTGGAATAAGACAGTGTCTATAGCAAAGGGACACACCACACATGGACCCCGTAGACTGCTTCTCTGGAATAAGACAGTGTCTACAGCAAAGGGACACGTCACACATGGTGGACAGTAGACTGCTGCTCTCTCTGGAATAAGACAGTGTCTATAGCAAAGGGACATGCCACACATGGACCCCGTAGACTGCTCTCTCTGGAATAAGGCAGTGTCTATAGCAAAGGAACACGCCACACATGGAC
>JADBJO010001873.1:305000-307500 GCA_016801955.1 Conus betulinus
AACATTACCCCCCTCCCCCACCAGCCACCTCGCATTCAACATACCAAAGCTCCTCTCACATACTCTCAACCATGATTCCTTTTCTTCGCCGTCCATCCCCAACCCCCCACCTCCTCCCTGCACCCCTACCCTCCCTACACCTACCCCACCCCTTGCGTCCCTTGTCAACTTTATTGTCAATTTATCACTCCCAACACATTTCAGCACCAAAATGAAATAGGCTTCAACTTCTTCTGAAGCAGGACCATGAAATACTGGCTTTAACGTAATGGGTCTCAGCAGTATTGAAATAAATTCGCCATGTGTTCATCTACATTCGGGTGAGTGGAATTAAAAAAAAAGAGGGGAGGGTCTGCGGGAGAAGGAGGGCCTGAGAAAAAAAAAAAGAAAAGGTTGGGAGAGGGAGGGGGACAGAATAAATTGTTGCTGACAGCAAGAACTGGAAGTGACGTCAGTCTTGCCAGACTTTTTTTTTCTTCTTCCCCATTTCTTGTTTTCTTTGCATGGATGTGATGTTGTAGTAGCCAAACATGTCTACTGTGCAGACAGATGGAATGGGGGTGGAAGTTAGAGAGAAAACTGAACGATGGTTTCAGCAAGGTGCGTGTGTGTGTGTGTGTGTGTGTGTGTGTGTGTGTGTGTGTGTGTGTGTGTGTGTTGTGTGTGTGTGTGTGAGTGTGTGCGTGCGTGCGTGCGTGCGTGCGTGTGTGTGTGTGTGTGCTATTTTGTTAGAGTTGATCTTGCACCCCTGCACCTCTTAGATGTTTCTTTTCCAAGCACGCACGGTCACAATCACCTACAGACCTCATCTCATCCCCACGTACAAACCTGCTCACAATCCCTACCCTCAGCTGAAGTCCCCACCACCTATCCCACCCTTTTGTCTCTTGTCAACTGTTTCATAACTTCATTGCTCCCAAAACACTTCGGGGCCAATACAGCCTCCTGCCTTAACTTCTCTGAAATTGTATCGTAAGCCGCAGGCTTTGGTATTTTGTGTCTCAGCAGCCCTGAAATGAAGGGGGGGGTCCATTCGGGTGGGGTGACGGGAGTAGGGGGGGGGGGGGGGGGGGGGGAGGCTGGTCGGGGGAGGGGGGGGTGGGGGGGTGGGGGAGAGGGAGGGGGAGCGGGAATGGAAGGGGGGGGTTAGACTGGTTCGCCTCGGCAAAGGCTGGAACCGGAAGCGGCGTTATTTCTGACTGGGGGGGGGTGGGGTGTGTAGTGTGTGTGTTGTGTGTGTTGTGTGTGTGGTGTTTGGGCTTGGGTGTGCGTGCGTGCTGGAGGAGAGGGGTCGTCTTGTTGGGAGTGGGTGGCGGGAAGGAGGGGGGGAGGGTGAACCATCAGGGA
This sequence comes from Conus betulinus, assembly GCA_016801955.1. NCBI lineage: Eukaryota > Metazoa > Mollusca > Gastropoda > Neogastropoda > Conidae > Conus > Conus betulinus. The sequence continues at coordinate 306,348 of JADBJO010001873.1, forward strand.
ACCCTTAGATGGGGGGGGGGTAGTGCTGGGGTGGGGGGGGGGGGCGGGGAAGGGGGGGGGGGGGGGGGTCCTAAGGAGAGGAGGGAGAAGGAAAGAAGGGGTAGATGTCGCCCTCGGCAAAGACGGTACCAAGCGGCGTATTCTTGACTGACTGAACCTTTGATGCTACTTTCTTTTTTTTTTCTTTTTGGAAAGAAGGGGTTAGATGGTCGCTGGACAAAGACCGGAATAGACATTAGAGTGATGCTTTTCTTTTTTTTTTTTTTCTTTTTGGCTTGGCTGTGATACTAAACATGTCGACTATGGATACGGAAGGGGGAGGGGTGTACATCAGGGAAAACTGTGTGGTGGGTTGTAGCTGGAACTTCTTTTCCTTTTTTTTTCTTTTTTTTTGCATTTTGATTTTGTATTTACTTTATTTTACGCATGTACCAAAACAGTTTAATGTTTACTGACGTTTTGAAATTTTGAGTCATTCTGACCTTAGACTATTTACAGGGATACTTCATTTGAAAAGAGTGAAACGAATGCTGAAAATTGAACACGCACACACACACACACACACACACACACACACACACACACACACACACACACACACACGCACACACACATACACACACACACACACACACACACACACACACACACACACACACACACACACACACGCACACGCACACACACACACACACACTGAATATAAATGTCCACTTTAAAACAGCAATAGGACAGAGAGCAAATCATATCACATATTCCTGTGACAGTTTGTATAGCAATCCTTATATAAAGTCCAATGAACATTGTTCCCAAATCAGAAATCCAGTATTGTTCAAGAAAAAGAATAGTCCTGTCTTTGCCGTGAACTGTTTAAATTGGGATAAGCTAAAAAAAAATGTATATATATAGATTGTTCATGGCCAAAAAAAAAAAGAAAAAAAAAAGAAAGGAATAAGTTAAAACAAGAAGTTGGAGCTTCTTTTTCTCACATTTCTGCGATTTTGTCTTCATCAGAAGAAATCTAATGATGTAAACACAGATCACACTGATACCAGGTACTGCAAGGGACAAACATAAAGCATTGCTGGCATGCATTCAAAAACACAAAACACAGTTTGAAAAAGAAGAGAGAGAGAGAGGGAGAGAGAGAGAG
>JADBJO010001873.1:325000-327500 GCA_016801955.1 Conus betulinus
TACAAATTTTTACGGATGGTTCCGTTTGCCAGTTAAGTGCAGGTTCAGGTTTCGTTATTCCGGCTTTAAAAGTTCAAAAAGCATACAGCCTTGGAAAAGGATTTTCTATTTTTACGGCAGAATTGTATGCTATTCTTATGGCATTACTCTTTATTTGTGATAGTAATAATTCTTTCTGTAATATTTTATTTTGTGTTGATTCTAAGGCAGTGTTAGATAGTTTGAAAGGTTGGGATGTTAAAACAAGGAAAGATGTAATCTTTGAAATAAAGCATCTAACTAATTACATTATTTCCACAGGAATAAATATAGTCTTCTGCTGGGTCCCTTCACACTGTGGTATTTATTGGAATGAATAGCAGATAAACTAGCGAGACGTGGGGTAATGGGCAATGCTGCAAAAAATAATTTGAAGTTAGATATATATGAAATACATTCGTTATTGGAAAGGTGTTTCCGAATTGAGAAGTCTCAAGATAAATGTGTAATGGAAACATATCCTAGACATATTTCTAGTTTAATATACAAGATACGTTTGAACTCTTGGAAGACCAAATATTCCCAAAATATAGCGTGTGCATGTTCTAAGCCATTATCTGGTGAAACATACTTTTCCATTGCCCCATTTTGAATGCTCTTTATTCAAAAGCAAACATTGAAATATCGAAATCTAAACCGGTTCACGCTATTTCTCTCAGTTCAGAAATTGTTGATGTTGCAAAAATTATCTCTCAATCTCAAATCAGCATATTTTTATGATCATGATAGTGTAGTTTATATATAAATTTGTACTATTCTTGGCATTATTTCTCACCTTTTCCTCCCCTCTGTCCTCCTCCTTCCCTCCCCCCCCCCCCCCCCCCCCCCCCCCCCCCCCCCCCCCCCCCGTAAAGTCTAATATCACCAAGTGCACACCAAATTAGCACTTTCTCAGCATACACAACCACAAGACTCTCCAGTTCACCACTCCCACTCTCTCTCTCTCCCCCCCACCCCCTTCATCCCCCCGCCCCCCCCCCCCCCCCCCCCCCCCCGAACCCCCTCTTCTACCCAGTTGTCTCACTTTCTTTCATACCCTCTACTCCCTTCTACAGATACTTCCCCGTCTTCTCTTAACTGATTGAATACGATTCTAACTTGACTTTGTATGAAAGATCACAACGACTCCTAAGGCAAAGACTGAAACCTATGACTAAAAAGAAAAAAAAAAAAGAAAAAAGAAAAAAAAAAGAAAAGAAAGAAAAAAAGGGGGAAAAAAAGCGGAAGGAACAAAAAGCCGCCTCAGTGTGCACAGTGTGACGTCACTTCCCGTCTTTGCCCATGGCTACAAGGAAATCCTCTTTCGTCAGTTTCCGCCTACTGTAAAGACACATTACCAACAGGATTCCAAGCTTCGGAAATCCATAAACCTCGTCGACATTTTCATGGTCATTTTTGGGAAAGTGGTTGGGTGAAGGTAGGGGAGGGGTAGGGGGGTAGGCGGTAGAGTGGGGGAGGGGGGACAGGGTGTGGTAGATGGATGGTTTATGTCTGGGAAGCTTTTTTATTTCTACTCGAATGAATTTGACATGGAGCTATAATTCACTTTTGGGGGCTTGAATTAGATACCTGTCTGTCTGCTTCTGTCTTTTGTTCCCTTTCGCTGCATTCCCACTCTTTCTTTTGCTGGGAGAGGAAGATAATTTAGCATTCAGACGTGCATAGACTTGACATAAGCATATGCAGACACACACATATAGAGTAGTATGTGTGTGTGTGTGTGTGTGTGTGTGTGTGTGTGTGTGTGTGTGTGTGTGTGTGTGTGTGTGTGTGTATGTATGTATGTATGTATATATGTATGTATCCTGCGCATGTTTCCGCCACTATGTACTTATTCTCTGTCTGTCTGTGTGTGTGTGTGTGAGTGTGTGTGTGTGTGTGTGTGTGTGTGTGTGTGTGTGTGTGTGTGTTCTCTCTCTCTCTCTCTCTGTCCTCTCCTCTCTCTCTCTCTCTCCACACACACACACACACACACACACACACACACACACACACACACATATATATATATATATATATATATATATATATATATATATATATATATATGAAGAGGTCGCAAGACCTCGAAATATTTGGAAACGAAATCCAGCTTGTTGTTTTTTTTGTGTTTTTCTTTCTCTCTCTCTCTCTCTCTCTCTCTCTCTCTCTCTCCTCTCTATATATATATATATATATATATATGTGTGTGTGTGTGTGTGTGTGTGTGTGTGTGTGTGTGTGTGTGTGTGTGTGTAAATGAAAATCAAGAAAGAAAAGAAATAAGAAAAGTATGAGGATGAGATTGATTGAGATGGATTGAGCTGATTGGATCAAGAAGTGTAGTAGAACTGAATTGAATGTATAACTAATAATATGTAATTATGCTAGAGTACAGGCAATTAAGGTAAATAAGAACTAATAATATGTAATTATGCTAGAGTACAGGCAATTAAGGTAAATAAGAGGGACTATGTGTAAT
>JADBJO010001873.1:332500-335000 GCA_016801955.1 Conus betulinus
TCTTCTTTACGTGAACAGTAAAACCATCGGCTTTGGCTCCCTTTCCTACCATACACAGCTATTTGGAATTGACTGCCATGCCATTTCTGTCCTGCCATTCTCTGGCTTCCAGGCTGTTTGCTATTGTCTGATGCGTAGGAGTGCAAGCGACGGCTGTGTATACGACAGTTGCTAGCTATGAGTATTGTTGTGTTTTTGTGTAGCCTACACGAAAGTATTCGTGTTAATCTATGTTTTTTTTCTGTGCTTCTTGTGAGTTTTGTTTTCCTCATGTATTTATGTATGAATGCTAATGATTCCCCTTGTTTTTTTTTTTTTGTAAGTGCCAGTTTTCATGCATTGGATACCTATTCTTGATACCATTGTTATCATCATCACCATCATTACTTTTGTTGATACGAGCCAGTTTCGGAAAAATTTTAAGAAAATAAAGCATGCCAGGATTTTCAAAATCGAACGAAATCCTTATTTTGTACGAAATATGTTTAGCATAATCTTAACGTGAGCAAAGCTTTTTTTTTGAAAGATAAATGCACTATCTGGGTGTAGGTTGTATTTAATCCGTTCATACTGGAGAAACTAGGCTCTTAAAATCAATCACAATAGACCCATGGGTAAAAGGCAATGAGTATCACTCAGCTTGCCCTTCTGCAATAATTTGCTTTTAGAATACAGGTAGATGGGGGAAAGAGGGCACAGGAAGAGAGAGAGAGAGAGAGAGAGAGAGAGAGAGAGAGAGAGAGAGAGAGAGAAGAGGGATGGGGGAATAGGGAGAAGGGTAAGGGGGTAGGGTGGGTGTCAGGGTCTGGCAGGAGAAGGAGAAGAAGCAGTAAGGACGAGTGAAAAGTCTTGTGAGCTGAAAAGATCATATTTGAAGCGGACAGAGAGCCTGCCCTTCAGAACTCAACAGCGCCAGAATCTGGAAAGATCATGTTTGAAGTGAACAGAGAGTCTGCCCTTCAGAACTCAACAGCGCCAGAATCTGGAAAGATCATGTTTGAAGTGAACAGAGAGTCTGCCCTTCAGAACCCAATCGCGCCAGAATCTGGACAGCGTGTGGGCTCAGACCTGCCACAGCAATGGTGCTTCTGCTTCTGGGTTTTTTTTTTTTTTGTGCTGTTTATCATTCTCTTGCTTGAGTCTTCATTGCGTGTACGTAATAGTTTGGACGAATATAAATCAGCCCTGCTGGGCACGAGTCTCCTGCACGCGTGAGCGGTGGTTTTGATGGATGTAGCCGAACTGGCTGTTGGAAGTAGCCACTCCCCGCTAGGATCGCTTCTGACATGACACAGTATTGGCAACCAGTACACGGCGCATGCGTCACCGTCACCCCGGGCTAGGTAGTTTTCCATTTCGCAGACATGCAGGTCATGGTCGCTTCTGGTAACTTTGACATGTGAATCAAGTAGATGCTCTCGATGTAAGTTTCTTTCCAACCTAAAAAAAAAAAAATGAATTCTGTCTTGGGATCTGGGAAATATAAATCTAGTCTAGTGTAAAATGTCAGCAAAGATGGCAGAAGTAAGTGTGACCTGTGGGGCTCTTCACGTTCCAACGCAATTGGTGGGTTACGAGGTGTGGGAGTGAAGAGTTCATTAGAGAATAGAAAAATGGGAGGTGGTGTAGACTGTTTGCATATCAAAAGTACAAGACATTAAAATTATTTACGAGTCTGAAACTATGTACCTGAAGGGTAGGAATATGGCATGGACTTGTTTTTTTGTGAGAGTTTATCTTCTTCTGACAAATGGCCTTATTTTGGCGAGAGCTTACCTTCTGACAAATGTTACACTTAGCTTCGAGTGTGAAATCGGATACATACTGTTTCGGATCTAATTTGTCGGTACAGACTTCGATCCAGGTTTCCATTTGACTTACGACTATTTATCGAAGGAAATGGTTGGAGGATTTATGGGAACACACTGCTGGCTGAACCGAGCTTGGAGGTTTGCTGTTAGTAAATGGCAGACTTTTTTTTAAATTCTCCACAAACAGAGAGTTGACATTCCCCACCTCATCTCCACACTCGAAGGTTCCGTAACATGCATATTAACAACAGACTGGCTGCTTGTTTGCTTACTCAAACTGGCACTGCCTATATTCAGACTTTATGTTGTACTGGCTACCCTTCTAGTACCGAACTTTGGCACGTGTGTTTGTGTTTCGACGATTTATCAAAGAACTCTCTCGCCTTTCTTTGACAGTGTATGAGTGTACTTGGCGTTCGTGATGATTTCATAAAAGATCATAGCACGTACAGACCGTCGGGCAATGTGCTCAGGTTCCTCGTTGTTTGATGTATGTTGGCTTGTGAAAAGAGTATGCCGATGGACAACATAGACTCATCCTGCGCTGCTCTCTGCAGCAGCAATTCTGTTGCTTTCACAGGTCTCTGCACCTTTGCGGACAGCTGATCGCCACCCGTCTCTGTCCTGGGCAGTCTGCTCCCATGTTGTGTGGCTGATGTTGAAGGCCTTCAGGGAAGATTTGAGGTTTG
>JADBJO010001873.1:342500-350000 GCA_016801955.1 Conus betulinus
ACAGTGGCCTACCCAATGAATCACGCCTTACACAAGAACACCACTTTGTCGGCACGTCTGCAAGACTCACCCAGGCAGGGAAAGCGTCAGTGTGTCTGTCGGTGATGTTCTTCAGACGACAAGAGTGGCTGTTGTCTTTTGGCTATTTGTGGACCAGATGTGGGGGTCTGAAAGACATAATAATTAACTCTCTCCTCCCCCCCCCCATGCTCCCTCCTCCCTCCCTCCCTCCCTCTCTCTCTCTCTCTCTCTCTCTCTCTCTCTCTCTCTCTCTCTCTCTCTCTCCATCCTTATCATGCAGCTCCATTTTTATTACCTTACAATATGTATAGTGTGTGTGTGTATGTATGTATGTATGTATGTAGTGGATGTGTGTGTGTGTGTGTGTGTGTGTGGGTGTGTGTGTGTGTGTGTGTTTTCAAGTTAATGTCCTTTTGAGACATATCGTATGCTACCTCTACCATTCACCCCACCCCCACCTACCCCTTGCCCTTTTCCTTCCCCCTTTCCTACTCCTTGTTCGCTATGTTCACACGTTTTTCTATTGCGTTCGTTTGTCAATGGTGGTGGACAATGGCTAATTTTGAAAAGCAGTTACAGACTCAGAATCAAAAACTTACTTGGAGAATATTTCGACAGGGTCGCCCTGTCTTCTTTCAGCTCACTGTTGCTGTTGTGGCAGCGAGGCCTGGTGGGACGACTGTTGTTGTGTGGGTGGTGAACAGTTGTCAGGATCTGATGGTAGGGGGGGGGGGGGAAGTTCAAAAACCTTGGTCTCTGTTCAGGCTGGGCGTCTGGTCTTGATTTCGATGGCTTCTTTAACTTTTCTTTCTAGAAAATAGCTAATTTGTTTTGAAGTATGCAAGATGTTGTTATTGTTTGTTTCTTTTATATGTACTTGCGTTAATTTGATCTTTAATATGTTTTCTTTCCTTTTGCCCCAGGGCAGGGTGGAGAGAAAAGCATTTGTACTGCTTACCTCATTACCTTGGTAAAATAAAATTTTCGTTCGTTCTCTCCTCTCTCTCTCTCTCTCTCTATCTCTCTCTCTCTCCTCTCTCTCCTCTCTCTCGCCTCTCTTCTCTCTCTCTCTCTTCTCTCTCTCTCTCTCTCTCTCTCTCTCTCTCTCTCTCTCTCTCTCTCTCCAACCTCACCTTCTTTACCCCATTGAAAAAGGGTTTAAGGCCCGAAACGTTTGCTACTCTGTTCTCTTGGATCTTGGATTACGTTTTTCCACTCTGTTCTTGTGATTTTTTTTTTTCATAACTCTGGTTGGTGATTTCTGTCACAGACAAGAAGTAAAGAAGAAAGAAGAAGAAAAAGAAAGGGGAGAAATAAAGGTATAAAAGTGGGTCTGACCACTTGGAAAAGGAGCGAGAGGAAGAAAAGGGCAGAGAGAGGCAGAGAGGCAGGATCTTGCAAGGTCAGGATTCTGTTGTGGAGACGGTCAAGATCGTAAAGAAACAAGGATGCAGGGAGGCAATCTGTCAAGCTGTTAACGAGCTCATATACAGCACAGCCCGTGGCAAAGAGACTGACAACTCCACCTTCCATCCTTACCCGTGCTTAACAATGATGCAGATATGCTTTTCCCCTCTCCTTTCCTTGTGTTTTTGATTTTGGTTTAATCAAGACTTCTTCAGGTAATAGGCAAAGGCCACCAGCACACAGGAAACAAAACAACAACAACAACAACAAAAACCCCCTGGATGGCATTTTCAGTATAGAATTCTCGTAGTTCCATCTTGGTTTATCCAGACGTTGACCCTATTTGTCTCCCACACCACAATTCAGCACTGGAAGCCTAGACACGGTAGAGACAGTTTACATCTGATCTGCGCCCGTAGAAAAACGTTTACACCTCCCTTGTACTTCACAAGACATTGCTAAAAACAACAAAAAAAGTGTTTGAGATCCGCTGAGAAGCGTGACACTAATCTTATACGGCCCTGTTTAGGTGAGTTATGTAGGTGACTCCTTTTTCACGCTTTGAGTGGTAGGCGGTTATAGTTTGACTTACAGTTCAGAAATGAAAATCTCTCTCGCTCTCTCTCTCTCTCTCTCTCTCTCTCTCTCTTACAAAACACACACACACACACACACACACCACACCACACACACACACACACACACACACACACATGTGCACGCCAAACCCACAAACGTGTGCTCGCGCGCACACACACACACAACACTCACACAGACAGACATGCAAGCCCACCCACTCGTGCGCGTGTGCATGCACACACACACACACACACACACACACACACACACACACACACACACACACAACACACACACACACACACACACACACACACACACACACACACACACACACACACAAAGCACTCACACACAGACAGACATGCAAGCTCACCCACACGTGCGCGTGCACACACACACACACACACACACACACACACACACACACACACACACACACACACACACAACACACACACACACACACACACACACACACACACACACACACACACACACTAAAATAGCACATCAGAGGCACCTACAACCTTGGGACTCTCCAGTTCCCACCCTCAAAGTCCTCTCCACCTCCCTCCGTACATTATCTCCGCCCCCCCCCCCCCCCCCCTTTTTCAATACCTCTCTTCCCTTCGCAATCTACCCTTTTCCCTTCTTCCCAACTTCTTAACTTCTCGAATTCAGTGAACATGAATGTCAGCTAAGATTTATTCAAAAGATGACAGCAACCTCCTCCTCAAAGATCGACACCAAAGACGAAATACAGAAAAGGGAAGCACTGGCTAGCAGAGTCTGTCGTTTCTTCTCTTCTTTGCCAACGGCTGCCAGAAACATCTCTTTCGCCAGCTTCTGCCCATCGTAAAACGACATTGTCTCATGGGAATTCACAGCTCCAGAGACTCATAAACCTCTGGTCCGTATTTTTTCGTGGTCCGTTTGGAGGAAGAAAAGGAAGGCGGTAATACTCAGTGTGTCAGGAAGCTGTCATAACTGCGTGAAAATGACATGAAGGTATGTGTCAATTTTGTTTCGCTTACTTACCTTTCTATCCTACTTTTCTGTTGCTTCTCTTCCTACGACACTTATTTCTTGTCCTTTCATTTGCTGGGAGAAGAAGTTGAGTTTATAGTCATGTATACATAATTGCACACGAAGACAGACGCACAAAGACACAACATCACGTATGTACACACTCACACATACAAACACCTATCCACCCCACACACACACACAGCCACTTTCCACCATCCAGCCCATGCACACACACACACACACACACACACACACACACACACACACCACACACACACACACACACACACACGCACACACACACACGCACAACACACACACACACCACACACACACACACACACACACACACACACACGCACACACACACACCACACACACACACGCACACGCACACACGCACACACACACAGAGAGACAACACAGACCATGAGACGAGGGCACCGCACACCACGAGAGCGGAGAGAGAGTGGGAGAGAGAAGGAGAGACAGATGGGAGAGATGGAGCCGGGAGAGAGAGTTGCAGGCCCGCCGGACTAGAGAGAGGAGAGGAGACGAGAGAGGACAGAGAGAGAGAAGAGAAGAACAATGAACTAAGTTTAATGTTTCAGGCCTCGGCCTATAACAATGTGAGGTGCAGTGCACACATAAAGAGAAAAAAAGAGAAATGACAACAAAAGCATAATTATTCGATGTATTAACAATGCGAATTTATGAGGGTAACTAATTATTCATACTGAGTGGGATTCGAGTTTTCTTTTTTTTTTTTCAGTGTATATTGAATATACATAGCAAATATCTCTTGTAGCATGTACATTTTTCGTTTGCAAGTAATTGTTTTAGTTCAAATAGAGTTCACGTTCTGAAATTGTCTTGTGTGCTTCAGTATGTTTTTTTTCTCTGAAAGGCAGGAAAAGGGCAGGATAACACACACACCCACACACACACACAGAGACAGAGAGAGAGAGAGAGGAGAGGAGAGAGGATGAGAGAGAGAGAGAGATGAGGAGAGGATGGAGAGGAGAGAGGAGAGAGAGAGAGAGAGAGAGATGTTTGAGAGATATTTCCATCAAGAGAGGCCTCCGGGCGTAGACATCTTCACATGTCTAAGAGCACTCTGTGCACCAGACTAACTGTTTGAGGAAACATGGCGTTGAGTAGCAGGCTCGTCATCATAAGGACGACTCCTGACAGGCAGAATCAACAACCCAGTCATACGCAACACACACACACACACACACACACACACACACACACAACACACACACACACACACACACACACACACACGCACACACACACACACACACGCACACACACACACACACACACACACGCACACATACACACATACGCACACATACATGCACGCACGCACACACACACACACACACACACACACACACACACACACACACACACACACACACACACGCACACACACACACACACACACACACACCACACACACACACACACACACACACACACACACACACACACACGCACGCACACACGCACACACGCACACGAACACACACATACACACACACACACACACACACACACACACACACACACACACACACACACACACACACACACACACACACACACAGCCGAACATATGGGACAGATATACATACATACAACAAACAGACAGACAGACAGACAGACAGGCAGACACACAAACACACATAGAGCCGATAAAAACACACACACACACACACACACACACACACACACACACCACACACACACACACACACACACACACACACACACAACACAAACACACACTACACACACACACACACACACACACACACACACACACACACACACACACACACACACACACACACACACACACACACACACACACACAAAGCGCATCAAACAAGAAGTAGCGAGCAAGCAGTTGGAGTCAATACTGAGTGGCGTGGCGCTTTGAGGCCTGGCTGTTGCACGTGCATGCTGAGGACACGGGCCTGACTCACAGCTGGGAGGTTGTTGACCCCCCACAGCACCAAGTATCAGCTGACTGGATGACAGCCTGAGGCTGGTCGGAGACGTTTCTGCTGTGGAATAGGAGGGATGATGTGTGGGGCATGGAGGGCGATTGATTCCATTTTGCTTTTGTTCACGACAACGACAATCACATGCAATATAACAACTAGAACAGAACAAGAAAAGCATATCTTTCTGGCTTGAATGTCAAGCACAAAGACAAGCAGGCACACACATACACATTTACACACGTATGAGCTTGTGAACCCTCAAACATACATGAATGCACAAAACACACAAAGAAAACAAACAAACGACAAACATGTTCACACACGCGCACACACACACAACACGCACACACACACACACACACACACACACACACACACACACACACACACACACACACACACACACACACACACACACATACACACATTTCATTCATTCACTTCTAGAGAGCAGACTTTAAAGAGTACATGGAATGAATCCCCCCCTCCCTCCCTCTCTCTCTCTCTCTTAGTCTCTGCCTCTCTTCCTTTTCTATCCCTGTCTGTCCTGTCTGTCTGTCTGTCTGCCTCTCTCTCTCTCTGCCTCTCTCTCTCTCTCTCTCTCTCTCTCTCTCTCTCTCTCTCTCTTTCTCTGGTCATTTTCATCGCTCCAACCACAACCCTATCTTTCTCTGTATTTCTGTCCCTCCCTAGTCCACCAATGGTTCCTGTCACACTGCGCGACCGTGGGGACGTGGGGGACGTGGAGAGCGGGTGAAGATGTCTGGGGCCTTTGATTGAAGCAGAAATGGCCATCATTATTGTCATCTGTGGTGAAGTACGTCTGGACACGTCGCTCTGTCCCTTATCACCGTGTCTGTGTGGCTCTGTCTCTGCCTGGTTCTGACTCTCTCTCTCTCTCTCTCTCTCTCTCTCTCTCTCTCTCTCTCTCTCTCTCTCTCTCTCTAGCTCTATATGTATCTGTCGTCCTGATTTAATAGATATTACTTATATTTGTACAGACGTTTTTTTGTGTGACTTTTTTTGTGTTTGTGCTTCCTATATGCCCATCTAGCGCAGAATTTGACAAGATGAGCGATTGCTCGTTCTTCATTTTTGTTGTCCTAAGTGCTGTTTATCTTGCCTGAAGAAGATCTCAGAGGTGGAAACGGGTTGTTTTGTCTTGTGATTCGCTTGTTCATGCTTGGCGGATTTATTACCTAAACTTTTAAAGATGTGCTTAGATTTCCGCCTTCTGTCGCCTGGCTGTGCAACTAGGCTTACACCATGGTTCAGTAGAAACTGGCTGGACTACTACCCTTACACCATGGTTCAGTAGAAAACTGGCTGGACTACTACCCTTACACCATGGTTCAGTAGAAACTGGCTGGACTACTACCCTTACACCATGGTTCAGTAGAAACTGGCTGGACTACTACCCTTACACCATGGTTCAGTAGAAACTGGCTGGACTACTACCCTTACACCATGGTTCAGTAGAAACTGGCTGGACTACTACCCTTACACCATGGTTCAGTAGAAACTGGCTGGACTACTACCCTTACACCATGGTTCAGTAGAAACTGGCTGTACTGTAAACCTTACATCATAATGTTTAGTAGACCAGGTTTACATCTTGGTTGAGTAGAAACTGGCTGTACTACTAGCCTTACACCATGGTTTAGTAGACTAGCCTTACACCATGGTTTAATACAAACTGGCTGTACTCTAACGGGCGCTGCCCATTTTCTGTATGCTGTATTGGCTTACAGTAAGAGTAATTCATTTTGGGTACATACTGATTTCTTTTTGTCCGACACTTGACCAGATACCTCCCAAATTACTTGGGCATTCCATGTGTGTAGCTGTGTTCGTGGTGACTTTGTAAAAGATCTACTGCATGGACACAGCACTGCGATATCGTTTGTCTCCTTCACAGACTATTTGTGAGAATGGCAGGCAGTTAAGAAGAAACTGGCCAACTCGCCAAGCTGGTTCAAAGAGTGAACGAAGCATGAACAAGATACAGCAATGCAGTCAGTTACAATGACCCAGTTATAATGGCTAGTCACAACACCATCATCTCTAGTAAAACAACTATCCATGGACCTTGGCTAAAAAAAACCCTGGTGAACAGCTCATTCTCAGGAGATCAGTATTGGCGTTGCGATATCCAAGCCAAAAAATCCTTACGAGGGCAGCAAAGACAACATCCGCGCTGTCCAACTGAAAACGTATGGAAATGACGATAAGTTCTTCATGAAACACAAGATCAAGCACCTGCATAGACTGGTATAATCCAGCATCCTGTGGGTATGCACAAGCAGTCGGTGATTTCTGCAACTCTCTGTGTCCTCTGTCCGACTCTCCAGTAATCCATCAAAGGCATTGCATGCCAGTGTCATTTTGTCAGGCCACATTGAAAGATGGCATGTCATGATGATCTCAAAGAAATCCTGTG
>JADBJO010001873.1:360000-367111 GCA_016801955.1 Conus betulinus
TCAGCACCTGGGAGGGCCAAATTAATGGCCAATTACAGCACCATCATTACTTCTGATAGAGCTCTCTATAGACACGAGAAAGAAACTGTTTAACGGCTCAGTAGAAGGGATCCAAATTAGAAATCCTCTCAAAATGCGGCAAAGATGTCATTAGCACTGTCTAGACTGAAAGCTTACAAAATGACAATTAAATCACCATGAAACACCAGATCAGGCAACTACGTACACCGATGTATTCCATCTTCTTCTGTGCATGAATGAGCAGTCGATCACCATGATCCTCTGCCCCTGCCTCCAGTCACCAGTCAGTATGATGCATGCCATGGTCAAATGGTCAACCGTCCTGTTAGCATACCATTAACATCTAAAGCCATCTCGAAATTTGGTGACGTTGTACATAGCAGGATGCATTCCATTACCATTAGAAGACGCGGCATGTGAAAGCCAAGGGCGGTGAAACGAAGAGGAACTGAGGTAACTATGGTAGCAGGGCATGAAATGTCTCAGAATTCACGATTTGTTTACGCTGGTCGATGAGGATGAGAATGATAAAGATGCCGTTACGGCGTTGAACTTCGATCAGAGACTACATGACAATGCTTGCTCTCTACACTTCCTTTCACAATATATCCCCGTGTCAAACAGGCCTTAAAAGAGACAGACGCTTGCAGTATTGATAAGAAAGTTCGAGCTAAACTTTCAGAGACACATCCATTAAAATGACACAGCTGGAATGTCAAGTTCCAGGCTCCTGCCATAGCCCTAAGCACGCTCAGTCTGGATAGATGCTAGTCAGGGACGAAAAAAAAAAGCCTCTAATGCGGATCGAACCCACTATCTCCAAGCTCGTAAACCCATGACACTAACCACTGCTCATGGCTGCTGGTAACTTGACAGACCGTGTCTGGATGGGTGGCAGCTGATCTGTGAGGGGAATCAAAATATGGAGGGACACAGCGGGCAGACTGCTCTGCTTCAGTCTGCAGTGCAGTGGAGTGGAGAGAGACCTGTCAGGCGACGAGAGAGAAACTGCTGTACTTCACAGTGATGGTGAAGTCATGTTCGTGTTCAACATCCACACTCACTAAGATGGTATTGCAGACAGGAATAACCATCCTAATAGAACGGAAGGTAGTGGATCTGACCGCTGTAACACCAGTGCTGGATTTTATGTCGTTCCGTGGTTTCCATGATAACTATACCATTGGTCTTGGAGTTGTTCAAGTCGGCAGATCAATCAAATCAATATTGTGAAAACCAACATGACATGTTCGTACCAGATATAAGCCCTTCCAAATGTAATATGAGATCAACCGTGACCTCGAAATTCCGGGTTTTGCCGAACCCTCAGCACAAGACAAGAAAATGACGCGTGTGTTCAAAGTATCTTTATCTGTAGATAAAGCAGGGATCTTAAACTCTCTGTCTGTCTGTCTGTCTGTCTGTCTCTTTATCTCTGCCACCCCTCTCTCTCCCCCTCTCCTCTGTCTGTCTCTCTCTCTCTCTCTCTCTCTCTCTCTCTCTCTCTCTCTCTCTCCTCTCTCTCTCTCTCTCTCTCTCTGAGTGAGGGCGCATGTGGTTCAGGTGTTGGGACAGGTAATAATGAAGTTGGTTGGGTTCAGAATGAAATGTCGGGTGTTTTCATATTCAGTGCCTTCTCACTAGCGTTATTCGCAAATGTCGTTAATTCCTCCGTGCCCCCAAGCACCAGTTCCACGTCCTGATTCTTCCGGTCGCTTTCCCAGTGCTAGTGGTTCACAGGAAATTCTCAATGCCCTCGCCGCCATGACGCCACTCGCCAGAAGACACCCTGCATTTTTATCGCTGAGTCAGTGTTCGCGGTCAGTGGGTGCCTGAAGAGATTCCAGCTAAGAAGGAAATCATCTGATGAGCTTAGGGGCCGGAATAGCTCAGTTGGTAGAGCGCCGGACTCGTGATCCTGGGGTTGCGAGTTCGAATTTCGGTACAGGGGGATTTTTCCCTCGGAATTAACGTTGGTTCTTACCCCATTCCCCTTACAGTCCTTCGAATGAGACTATAAATCGAGGTTCCTTGTGTGAACGCACGCTCAACATCTTGCACACACGTAAAATTCCATCACCAACTTTCGGGAGAGAAGGCCAGTTTGGCCGTTGGTATGGATGACACGTTACACATAGGATGCACCTTCCCCGAAGATGTAGTATGGCTGCCTCAATGGCAGGATGAAAAACGGTCATACACACAAAGCTCCACTGCCTGTCTGTACAGGCAGTGTCCGCAGGAGCATCAGCCTGCGTACGCAGAAAGAAAATGAAAGAAAGAAAATCTGATGAGCTTAGCGACGATGTCATTTTTGTTCTCATTTTCTGTACTTGGTCATTCGCATGCTTCACACACCACTCATTCGAGTTCTACCTGACACACCACATACAAGTTTATTCAGCTGTACACTCAGTCCTTCATCAATCACTATCAAATCAGATCATCGCGAGGCAACCCATCACAGGAGACGCTGCACTGGTGCACGGTCACTTTAGTGGTATTGAGCTGTGATGTTCCAATGCAACATACGAAGGACACCACCTACTTTGCCCCCCAATGGACGACAGTAACCGCTTATTCATGAAAGCCACTGTGAGTGCACGCCCCCCCCCTCCCCCCCTTTTGAGGGCACCATCACAATCATCCAAACACATCCCCTTGAGCTGAAAATATCGACACCAACCAACCAGTATGGATATGGAATTGAAAATGTGATCACTACACAAGCAAGGCATGAAGGGGTACAGAATTCGAGACGTGTTTTGATAATGATCGATAAGAATGAGAACGATCGAAATGATACTCTAGAGTTAACTCTGGTCTAAAAATACGCGACAGGGCTTTACTCTGTCTTTTCCCTTTCTTAATGCATACCAGCGTCAGTCAAGCCTGACAGATACAGACACCGAGCTGATGGCAGGAAGTTAGGGAAGTATTCATACATTAACACCCCCTAGCATTGAAGAAACTCAACTGTATGGCTTCAACTTTCCTATGTGAGTCTGTACTGTAAACCAGAGATAGATAGATAGATAGATAGAGAGAGAGAGAGAAAGAGAGAGAGAGAGGGAGGGGGAGGGAGAGAGAGAGAGAGAGAGAGAGAGAGAGAGAGAGAGAGAGAGGAGACAGACAGACAGACAGACAGACAGAGCACAAGCCCACAAGTTCAGAAACACGCCATTTATGCAGAGAATTGATCAACAGAGACAGATGCAGCAAGGCATGTATAGAAAGGAGAGATGGATTAAAGTATCAGTCAGCGTGGAACGTGTGGTTAGAGGAAGGAGATCCATTCCTCCCTGACACACACTCACACCCAAGGGGATCAGTACACACAGACAGAAAAAAAGCCCTGCGCCGATGGGTGTGGAGAAAAGAAGAGGCACATTGAAACGATGGCATAATATACCAGGAAGGCAGAGAGAGAGAGAGAGAGAGAGAGAGAGAGAGAGAGAGAGAGAGAGAGAGAGAGAGAGAGCTGCACGCAAAGAAAAGTAGGCTTAAATTGTCTTCTCTCAGGGAATGGAGAAAATGGAGTTGTGTCCGTTTGTTAATCCCTGAAGACTCTGTCTACTTTTCTCCCATCCCTCCAGATCCACATTTGGGTTTACTTCCTTAAGCCCGTTGCTGTCAGCCAGGAAGACGAGAAAAGCGCGATCATGTGCAGAAGAGATACTATAAGACAGAGCAAACGAGGAGAAGAAACTGACCTTGCTAAATGCATAACTGAAATGGCTCGACATAGAAAGTCGTATGTATGTACGGTTGTGTGAGTGTGTCTGCATATGTGTGTGAGTGCATGTGTGGGTGCATGCGTGTGTGACACAGACACAAACACAAACACAGGCACAAACACTGGCACACAGACACACAAACACAAAGATACACAGACACAGACACACAGACACACACACACCCAACACAACCTCCACACACACACACACACACACACACACACACACACACACACACACACACACACACACACACACACACACACACACACACACACACACACACACACACACACACACACACACACACACACACACACACACACACACACACTCATTCACAAACATATCAATGTATTGATACAAGTATTGTACACACACACACACACACGCACACACACACACACACACACACACACACCACACACACACACACACACACACACACACACACACACACATGTATGCATGCACACACAGAAAAAAAAACACATACAGACACCCATACACACGCACGCGTACCTGCATACATAGTGATGGAGACATGTGAAGATCACATACACGATGAAACATATGATAAAAACACCTCTAAGAATTTGCCCCCCCACTGCTGAGCATAAAACACAAGTTTTTTAACAACAGTGACAGTGACAGATGACTAAACACGATCACCGCGCCTGGGGAGTTGGGAGAACAAACACTTCACGATGGATGACAGAGGTAAGGGTAAAAAAAATGCAGAAAAGAATACAGAAATAGAGATCCAAACATAAAACAGGGGGAAAAGCAACTTGCATGCAAAAACAAAATCAAATCAAAACACGTGGCGGATGTCATATGTTGAAGACAACTCCAAAAAAATCAGCACAGCTCGTGAAAGAAATCTCCAGGTAGCTTTGAGACAGACGGAGACATCAGCAGACAGTTACATGACTCTGAAAAGCTCTTGATCACTCGTTTTTAATACTGTGGCAATGCCATTGTCTTCATAGTGTGAACATTAACAATCATTTTACTAAACGCTAGATATGAGGCTACAGAGATTTAGGGGCACATAGAATTGACGACACACACACACACAGAGACTAGGATATACTGAAGAAATCTCTAGGTAGCGTTCAGACAGATGGAGACATCAGCGGACAGACATGACTCTTACATGTCCTTACTTACCCGTCGTAGTACCGTGGCAGTGCCAGAATCTTTAGGGTGCCAACCTTAACAAACATATACCAAACACTAGTGATGAAGTCACAGCGTTATAGGGGCACATAGAATTAGGGACACACACACAGAGACAAGGATATACTGAACTAAATCCAAATCGCGTAAAGGACATTATTATTATAGAGATAGGTACACGTAGACATAACCCAACATTATCTTAGGGACACAGAAGAGGTAGATTCATACAAAAAAAGGGCCACACCGAGATAAAGATGTTCAGGATGGGGACACACTGAGAGTGGGCTTCATAGAGATGGGGGACATCATTCATTTTATTGAAAGGAAGATACACAGAGACAGGGACGCGAGGGAATGCAAACTCAGACCTAAGGGCACAATTAAGGGTAGATTCATAGAGACAGGGACACATGAAGGGTTACACACAGAGACAACGACACCTAGATAGGTGAATACATAACGATAATTGCTAATGAACGAGCTGAATCATGTCGACAGGAACACATACATAGGGACAGGTAAAGGGATGGACGCAGATTTATAGGAGAACATAGAAATACAGACACACAAACAGAGACAGACATGTAGGTTCGAAACATAGAAATAAGGACAGACAGACAGAGACAGACATGTAGGTTCCATACATAGAAATAAGGTCAGACAGACGGAGACAGACAGGTAGGTTCCATACATAGAAATAAGGACAGACAGACGGAGACAGACAGGTAGGTTCCATACATAGAAATAAGGACAGACAGACGGAGACAGACAGGTAGGTTCCATACATAGAAATAAGGACAGACAGACGGAGACAGACATGTAGGTTCCATACATAGAAATAACGACAGACAGACGGAGACAGACATGTAGGTTCCATACACATAAATAAGGACAGACATAGAAGTGTTTACATAGAGACAGAGACGCATAGAGGCTGGATACCTAGTGGTAGGAACATAGAAAGGGGTATAAGCTATTGATTCTTCTCTCTTCCCATCCCCTCCAACAAACCCATTCCACTATTCCTTCGTGTCCCGCCCCCCTCCCCCTCCACCCTCCCTGTTTCTGAATATGAAAGCAGATAATCTATGGCACAAATCTTGTCAAGCTGTTAACAAGAACACACATGTCATTTCTGGCGACACTATGACGAAGAGACTAAAAGCTTTAACTTCCGTCTGTGCAGGTGCGTAACGCTTGTGCGAGTTCTGCTTTTTTTGTCTCTCCTTGTCTTTCCCGTTTTTTTTCGTCAGCACAGATGTTCAGTTAATGAACAAAGACGACCAGCACGGGAAGCAAAAGATTTGGCTGACATTTTCAATGTAGAGTTGTCGGATTCCTGTATTGACTCCAGCCAGACGTTGACCATGATTGTTTATCTCCCACACCACAACTTAGCCCTGGGGTATGGCCCGACAACGTAGAGACAGTTTATGACTGTGTGACTCGAAGTGACGTCACCTCTGATCTATCCCTGGTTGAAAACTTGTAAACTTCTCTTGTATCTCCAGAGACATTACAATTAAGTGCTTCAAAGCCACTGAGGAACATAACACTGAATTCAAACGGTCTGTTTCACTGAGTTATAGGGGCAACTCTCTTTTGACGCTTAACTGGCTGGCAACGATGCTTTAAGTTATATTTTTCAAAACAAAAAACTGTCTCTTTCTCTCTAACTCTCTCTCTCTCCCCCTCTCCCTCTCTCCTTCATGCACCACACACACACGCACACACACACACACACACACACACACACACACACACACACACACACACCACACACACACACACAGACATGCACTCGCATGCACACATGCGCCGAGCGTGGGTATGCGCACATATGCAAATGCACGTGCATGATACTCAACTCTTATGCATGCACACAGGCACGCATATGCAACACACACACACACACACACACACACACCACACACACACACCCACACCACACACACACACACACACACACACACACTGCACACTGCACACACATGTATGTCCCCGCATGGACTCTGTAGAGAATCAGTCCTCCCTGGGAACACCATCTTTCTGTGTAGTGGCTCAGTTTGTTGTAGTCTTTGACCACTAATCCAACTCTAATGAGGAAAACAATCATGACCATTGGGCAAGGATGATGTATTTTTCCATGCCAAGATGTCTGTGAAATT
>JADBJO010001874.1:0-5000 GCA_016801955.1 Conus betulinus
TCACTACCAACACACTGTGCATCACATCACACACACATCAACACCACAGTGCCCAAGCGCACTACACACACAATAGCACAACACAACACCATCATCACACACCGACACCCACATCACACATCAATCCAGTCTGACACTTCACGCAACGTCATTACAACGAAAAAAAGCAGGGGCTAGCGGGGGTGGGCCGGTGGGGGGCGGGGCACACAGGGGGGGGGGGGGCGGTACCAGGGGGGTGGGGGGGGCAGGGTGGGGTGGTGGGGGGGGGCGCAGCATGTGTCGATCACACAGCCAACCACCCAACAAACAAAACTCGTGTCGCACTCGCGCGCGCGCGCGCGCCGACACACTTGCAAATCACATTCAGCGGAGGGCAGACATACAGAAAGTGTGTGTGTGCATGCATACATGTTGTGTGGTGTGTGTGTGTGTGTGTGTGTGTGTGTGGCACGGCACGAGAATCTTCAAGCAAACTTTGCCGCACTTCCGGTGATTGACTTGACGGCAGAAGAAAGACTACAAAAAGTGAGGCTCCATCGTACTGATCGCTACATGGTAAATGGACAATATTCACAGCACCGCGGCTTTGTGGCCTTCCAGTGAAAAGTCACAGACTGCATCTGTCTTCAGCTTTGCGACTCGTGTGAGGGCCGCCTTTAGTTTCCCCGCATGTACTGATACGTGCCTGGACTTCCGTATGCGCACACGAACGCTGACGCACGCGCACACAAACGCGTGCGCGCGCGCGCGCGCGCACACACACACACACACCACGCACACACGCACACACACACATCACACTCTCTCTCCTCTCACCCCACCCGCTCTCTCTCTCTCTCTCTCACATCTCTCTCTCTCTCTCTCTCTCTCTCTCTCTCTCTCTCTCTTTGTGTGTGTGTGTGTGTGTGTGTGTGTTGTGTGTGTGTGTGTGTGTGTGTGTGAAAGAGATCAAGTAACATTGTTTCTGGTGCATAAGATGAACACATTTCGACTCTTACTTCTGCATACAGACTTACATTTCTAATGTCCTGGGCCAGTTAGTTGCATACTTTTAAACATCGGACACATCGTTTACGTTTCTGTCTGTTCACCATCCCTCCCTTCTCCCCCCACCCCCCACCCCACCCCACCCCTTCCCATCCGCCCACCCGCTCTCATCCCGAAATACGTTCCCTCTTTTATGGGTACTGGAAGGCGGTTTACCATAAAATTTGTATCCCCGCTGTGATTTAACAGTTAACGCCGTAGTAGATTACAGTTTTAGAGGTCGTGGATTCGATTCCCATCAGAGCATTTATTTGTGTGGGGGGGTGGGGGTGGGGATTCGGGTCCAAGTACCTCCTACCCGGTTGAGTTTGTTTCAGTCTTAAATGGGAAAATTGGAATCGTGAAAAAGTGAGTTTCTGCTATCTGACAGGCGGCTATCTGAGAGTGTTCCTTAAATTTCCCTGACCAAGGATGCAGGTGTCTGTATCTCTCAAGCCTGGCTAACGCTGAGATACATTATCATGAAACGTAAGCGTGGAGTCCAGTCCAGTCATGTAGTGTCTGACCAGTATGAAACATCGTAGCAGTGTGTTCATCCTCACACGATCAATATACAAAAAAAAAAAAAAAAAGTCTCAGTTCTGTGAGTCTTCATGCCTAGCTCTCGTGGCGGCCTCAGTTTCGGTTTCCTCTCCATGTCTCTGGTGCCTTTGGTGAGTTTGTGTTGAGGTCGTCAGCACTGGATGTTCATGACGTTGGGCTGAGAGGGATGCTTTACTCACGCTTTGCTCTGTGACTTAGCAATGACATTCTTCAGTAGTTAATAGTTGGTATCTTACGTATATCGGATCCAAACAAGCACCTCTCATCTCACACTGAAGTAATTTGGCAGCAGCGCAGTGTCTCGTCTGGTGGGTGGCCTTATTGCGACTTGAAAACTGACTGCTCCCATGAATTACAGATACCGGCACTGCGACAGGACAAACCAAGATGTGAGTGCGTGAGTTCTTTAATTTAGAGTCTGTTCACACTTGGAGACATTAGACTTTAAAAAAAATAAATAAATAAAGAGCGAGGAGAAGCGGAAGAGCGTTTATAAAAAAATTGTTAATTTGATGCATGGATGGCACTTTGGCCATTGCACAATTTCTGGTTTGTGGGTTTATTGTTTTGATAGAATTATGTACAGTCACATCCACGTTCGATTCTGTATATAATGAAGTTGATATTGAACAATGAAAAAGAATATCTCATTGGTCCAAACAGAATAGGGTCCCCACTGAAGATGTGAACGATCTCATGCTACGTTTTGGGAAAATCTGGTTTTCCACGAATTCAGTCGAAGCTTGTATATTAAAGATGACCAATATCATAGACATGATAAGATTTCATACTTTTCTGGAAGGCGTTTTCACTGTTCACGCATTCTTCCATTGACGAATTAAACCAGGATATGGCCATAAACGGGTTGCTGACATGAATAGCGTAGGAGTAATACCACCGAGGTAGCAAGGAAGATGACCACAAACAAAATAGATAAAAATCCTCGTCTTCTGGAAGTTTTGTGTTGGAAATTTTCTGTTTGTGTGACTCTTTTGTGGACTTTATTATGCAGTAGGGAATGATCCATGTCATACGGTTTACCCTTGGCAAACTCTTCTGCCATCATCCTTTCTTACAACTCGGTTAATGTTGATGGAGACTATCACCAAGTGAAGTCAGGTTGTAGAGATGTCGCAGTCAGCCACAGAAACATACATCTCAGGCCTGAACGACTTCTTCGCCGATGCTCAGGTCGTCACAGGGTTCCAGAGAATAAGGAAGACCGTAAACAAAAGCATAAAAGAAAGCAGCCAATGGTGGGCGAGCTAGGAATGCCGTTACCGACCGACTTTCAGAAACGAGTGCCAGGAGATTCTGTTCAGACGGCACTATTTGTCCTGCTGTGGAAATGTCTTCGACTGTACTGCGTAGTCAGCGCTTCTTCTAGATTCGGACAGCTGTTTGCTACGACACCACTTGTTTAATCAACACTACTTCTTAATTTGGACAACTGGTTGCTACCTGTATTATTCAGTCAATGCTACTTCTTGCTGCGGACAACTGATTGCTACTACACCCTCTTGTTTCATCAACAATACTTCTCCTTGAATTGGACAACTTGTTGCTACATGTACTGTTCAAATAACACAACTACTTCTCCTTCATTTGGATAGTGTGTTGCTACATGTTTTTTTTCAGTTAATACTACTTCTCTTTGCTTCGAACAACGTTTGGCTCCATGTGTCTTTCAGTTAATTCTAATTCTCTTTGCTTCGAACAACGTGTTGGTACATTTATTGTTCACTTTCATACTACTCCACTATGATTCGGACAATTTTGCCACGTATATTGTTCAGTTAATAATTCTTCATCATGATTCGGACAACTTTTTGCTACATTTATTGTTCACATTAATACTACTTCACTATGATTCGGACAATCTTTTGCTACGTGTATTGTTCAGTTAATTTTACTTCTTCTTGCCTTGAACAACTTTTTTGCTACATGTATTGTTCAGTCTACGCTACTTCCCCTAGCTTTTGGACAACGTTTGGCTACATGTATTGTTCAGTCTATGCTACTTCCCCTAGCTTTTGGACAACTTTTGGCTACATGTATTGTTCAGTCTATGCTACTTCCCCTAGCTTTTGGACAACTTTTAGCTACATGTATTGTTCAGTCTACGCTACTTCCCTAGCTTTTGGACAACTTTTCGCTACATGTATTGTTCAGTCTACGCTACTTCCCCTCAGTTTTGGACAGCTTGTTTTGCTACAAGTCTAGCCCAGTCAGATCTGCTTCTTGATTTGGCGGCTTTCTGTGACACATTCATTCAGCTCTACTTCCTGTTGTCTTGGGCAACTTCTTGCTACATGTATCGTTCAGTCATCAGTATTCTACTGTTTTGCACATTTTTGTTTTCTACTGTATGTCTTCTTCAAGTCATCACACTACTCACTGCTGTGGACAACATTTTACTGCATAGCCATCGCTACTTCTTTGCTGAGGACAACTTTTTACCATGTGTATTGCTCTGCTGTGGACAACATTGTCCTATGTATATTGTTCTGCTGTGGGCAACATTTTACTACATGTATTGTTCTGCTGTGGACAGCATTGTACTACGCGTATTGTTGTGCGGTGTGGAGAACATTTTACAAACGTGTATTGTTCTGCTAAAGACAATATCGTACCATGTGTGTTATTCTGTTGTGGACAACAATGTACTACGTGTATTGTTCTGCTATGGACAACATTGTGCTATGTGTATTGTTTTGTTGTGTACAACATTGTACTACGTGTATTGTTCTGCTGTGGACAACACTGTACCATGTGTATTGTTCCGCTGTGGACAAAATTGTACCATGTGTGTTGTTCTGCTGTGGACAACACTGTACCATGTGTATTGTTCTGCTATGCACAACATGGAACCATGTCTATTATTCTGCTATGGACAATATTGTACCATGTGTATATGTTCTGCTCTGGACAGCGTTGAACTATGTATATTGTTCTGCTGTGGACAACATTTTACTACGTGTATTGTTCTGCCGTGGACACAACATTTTACTACACGTATTGTTCTGCTGAGGACAACATTTTACTACGTGTCTTGTTATGGTGTGGACAGCATTTTACTACAGGTATTGCTCTGCGGTGGACAGCATTTTACTACGTGTATCGTTATGGTGTGTACAGCATTTTACTACTCGTAGTGTTCTGCTGTGGACAGAATTTTACTACGTGTATCGTTATGGAGTGTACAGCATTTTACTACTCGTATTGCTCTGCTGTGTGGAGAACATTTTAATACGCGTATTGTTATGGTGTGTACAGCATTTTACTACACGTATTGTTCTGCTGTGGACAGCATTTTACTACGTGTATTGTTCTAATGTGGACACATTTCACCATGTGTATTGTTTTGCTGTGGACAACATTTTACCACACGTATTGTTCTGCTGTGGACA
>JADBJO010001874.1:12500-30000 GCA_016801955.1 Conus betulinus
GTTCTTAAGAACAGAGAGTACTTTAAAACGGACTGAGGAAATGCTGTCTGTCTGTACTCTGTCTGGTATAGTCTGTCCCAGAAAATTATGTTTACATGCTCCAGACAAAACTAGTGTGTCAATCTTTCTTGAAACTTGTAATTTTATGTTTCTTATGGGTCAAGGATGATGACCGGTGTCTTATTTTGAGCTATTTAGCAATAATTCGGGTGGAAATGGCAAAAAAAAAAAGGCTTTCGTCCCTGCAGTGCACTTTCAAATTATATTGGTTACATGGTTACATTCAACATGCTGCTGGTAGCCTGGCGTGCAAGTTCAGTGGTAAGAACGCCCGTCCAGTGATGCAAACAACAAGGGTTTGACGCCGATGTACCGCTTTGACGCCGCTTTTTTAATGTTTATTTTTGTAGTGGGAAGTCGACATATGTACAACTGGGAATAAGTTTATTTGCCTTGCATCTTGTTCTAGTTTAAGGTGTGTATACTTTATAACTTATTCAACAGGTTGTATATGTTTCAGTGCAATGTTTTCATGTTTTTTTTTTTTTTTTTCTGATGTCACACAACCAAGCTTGAAGTGTGAAGTTTGACACGACTGGCATGCAAACAGACTGAGACTGATACACACACATACACTTCTTGAAAGCATACTCACATATAGAACACAGACAGACAGACAGACAGAACGACAGACACACACACATACATGCCCACATGTTCAGGCATAGGAGAGAGAGAGAGAGGGGGGGGGGGGGGGGGTGGATGGGTGGGGTTGAGTGGAGTTCAAGCGTGCTACAGGAATTTGGATGGAGGCAGACAGACTTCTTCTTCTTACACTGGCTATCAACTCCTGCGGTCACCCCTAATCTAAGCATGCAACTATAAGTCAATACACAACACACCTACCTAGCCTTGGGGGTGTTTTTTTGTATGTATGGCTGTTTTGTTTTTGTTTTTATCTCACCTTAAAGGTAGCCATACTCCATCTTCAGGGAACTGGGAAGAAAATTAGGAAAAAGACAGGATGTAGAGCACAAGAGGCAGAAATAGAAATCTTGAAGAAAAAGAGAGCATGACAGAAAGAGGAACCCCTAACTACCCAACCACAGTGAACGTGATAGTTCCTGTGGTTCCAGAAACAGGGGGGCCCTTAATTTCACATTCCGCAGTGCCCCACTGCAGGAGAGGCAGAAAGACAAACTGTAGACAAACATTCTGAAACAAACCATATCAAACGCTGCCTTTTTTTTTTTGAAAGTGATTTAATAAAGTGATTAATACCGTAGTGGCGATCACAAGAAGCAACTTCCAGCAAAATCAAATGAACCAACAAAACCAACTGTGTTGCTAAGCAGTCGCAAAGCCCTATTTCTATTATGCACATCAATATCCTTGACCATAAGCATAACTTCATAAGTCAAAGTGTCCACACACAAAATTTGAGCTGAGTCCAACAGTTCCACTATTGTGGAAAAACACACCAACAACAAGAAAATGGTATTTAGAGCCCTCTAAATACCCCCAATCCCACCCCACCCCACCCCAAACTATCTTCCTGACCTCGACCTTGTCAACAGGGGGTATTTTGAAAAAGAACAACTAGACATTCTATGTGCAAGAGTTGGGAGCCGGTGGATGATTCCTCCATTGATGAAGGAGATCCATGCAAGTCAAACATTTCACCGGCCAGTCAAAACTGACCCAAAAGGTGAACAAGACATCAAACACAGCCAATTAATGAGGAAAAAGACACAACAATCAAACCTATGTCACAAAAGAGGCAGACATACTTGGAGCAAGGTGCATCCCAAAGAAAAAAAATTGCATGAAAAAGAAAACCTTCTCAAGCCCCCCAAACACATCAACACCCCACGCCTCTGGAATTGAAAATTCCATGGATGCATTCAGGCTGTTAAAGATACATAAAATGGCCATACATATAGACAAACAACACTACCAAGTAAATAATATGAATCACTCATGTGGTTTATAGCACCATCGACCACTATTGACAACACTACCAAGTAAACAATCACTCAATCATGTGGTTTATAGCACCACCGACCATTATGGGCCACATCAGAGTTGACACCCTTGTCAGCTAAGTAAACAAGTGTACATCATGGCTGCCATGCAAGTTGGGTCGCATGATTTTAATTAAGGGGAGAGTATATAGAGCCTAAAGTTAACATGAGAGCGTTCGTCTTGAACTGTATTCAAGACGTGTTTAGCGGCGGAAGGCCAGGTATAGAGTAGCGAGTTCCTCTCTGGAGAGGTAAGCTCGGGCTCTCCGATTGACTTGTGGGTGCAGAGGCCGAGAGCGAGTTGAGAAGTGCAGTCGGTGCACTGAGCGCTCCTGATCGCACCCCGGGTGGGGGTTTGACAGTACTCAGGTTTGCTGGTTGGCACCAGGTAAGTGTTCAGTTGTAAGGGGTTGACAGGGACTATAGGTGTAAAGGGTCGCTTTAAATGTAACACCTGGAGAGGTATTTACACGGAATTTCCCTGTTTCAGTTCTCCCTTTATTCAGCTACCCGATTACTGAGGGCATCCCGGACTGCCTTGGCTGGGGCCTAGCGATGGGAACTGGAGTGGGTGTTCGGAAGTAAGCAGTCTAGTGTGAGAGGTCGTCGCAACTAAGCCCTTGGGTCGAGGAGTTGGCGGAGGGACCACGAGTCTCTGTGGGATGGAAGCCCGCCTCACTACCCCAGGCATGGGTAGGACGATGAATTGAGGGCCAGGTGTAAAGAAAGCCCGATAACGCAGGAATGATACTGATCCTTGCGTGGTTGTGTGCCATGGACTGGTACTTAAAGAGTGCTAGGGTGTGCCCGTGACTGGTCTCTGTTAGTTCACTTGTTTTTATGTGTCTTTTATGTAAATGGAAATGTTGGCTCTATGCTGAGTGGATGATACAAATTTAAATTAGTAGCCGAAGAGTTATTTCCGCATTCTTAATTTCTGTTGAGTAAATTTAATAAATTGTAACTCCCTATGGGAGGGGAACTGGGAAATTGAAATTTTTTGTTGTGCACCTTTGGTTGAGTGGAGAGATAGTGGGTGTGCACAGAGTAAGCCTTGTTGTGTGTGTATGGGAGTTTGACCACATGTGACAGTGTTTATTCTCTTTTCTTCTGTGTACACAGGCTGTCAACTCCTGCGGTCACCCCCATCTAAGCATACAGTCAATACACAACCTACCTACCTAGTCTGGGGGTGGAATTTTGTGTGTATGGCTGTTTTGTATCCCACCTTAAAGGTAGCCATACTCCATCTTCAGAAAATTGGGAAGAAAGCTTGGAAAAAAGACAGGATGCTGAGCA
The DNA here is from genome assembly GCA_016801955.1 of Conus betulinus. Taxonomy (NCBI): domain Eukaryota; kingdom Metazoa; phylum Mollusca; class Gastropoda; order Neogastropoda; family Conidae; genus Conus; species Conus betulinus. Next base: position 15,824 of record JADBJO010001874.1, read on the forward strand.
CAAGAGGCAGAAATAAGAAATCTAATTTATCTTAAAGAGAAAAAGAGCATGACAGGAAAGAGGAACCCCTAACTACTTAACGACGGTGACCTTGATAGCTCCTGTGATTTGAGAAACAGGAGGGGCCCTTAATTTCACAGTCCGCAGTGTCCCACTACGGGAATGTGACAACGACACTTAAATTTTGTTACCTAATCACCAGAGCAAAACAGCATAAACAGTCTGTCATGTGCTACAGGCCAGAAATTCTTCTTCTTCTTCGAACACAGGCTATCAATTCCTGTGGTCACTCCCAACCTAAGCATACAAGTCAATACACAACCTACCTACCTAGCCCTGGGGGTGGGATTTTTGTGTGTATGGCTGTTTTTTTTTTATCCTACTTCAAAGGTAGCCATACTCCATCTTCAGGGAGCTGGAAAGAAAATTTAGAAAAAAGACAGAATGTACAGCACAAGAGCCAGAAATAAGAAATCTTGAAGAGAAAAAGTGAGCATGACAGAAAAGAGGAACCTCTAACTACCTAGCGACAGTGAACTTGATAGCTCATGTGGTTCCAGAAACAGGAGGGGTCATTAATTCCACAGTCCGCAATGCCCCACTGCTGGAGGTTAGAAATTTATTGGTAAAGATTGTGAAAAATAATGGATGAAAGATCTGGTAGATAGAAAGGATAGTACACTCAGTTCAGCAAAAGAATAAGAGTCACAGAGAGAAATAGAAAAGGGGGACATCACTAGCACAAAGAGTAGAGCGAAGCAAACTATTTGTTCGAAAGACGTTCGGTATCCCAACAAGGGGAAGTCCTAATGAATAAAAGGTCATTCAAGCAATGTCCAAGTTATGTAAAAACAAACAGCAACGCTGTCTTAACCCGATTGTTTTTTTTTTTTCTCTCAAATACCAGTTCATTATGCAGTTGGGTTTTGTCTTCTGCGCAGTGGTAATGGAATACAAGGTGTTTGTGGGACCCAGAGAGGTACTGACTTCAGCTACACTAACAGAGCAACCCTAAACCACCCTTGAAAGCCAATGGTGATACAAAGGCTGCAAGTACACACATGCAGGGTCAGATCTGTGGGAGGGTTCCTGGGTTCCGGAACCCCAGCCCCCACCCCGGGCTGTACATCTACCTTCAAAATTAGAAAGAAAAAAAAAACCCAAGTGTGTCACTGAGCAGCAATCAGTTGTCATTTCTATGATACCTACCAACATCTTGGACTAGTGTTGTCTGACAGGAGTTGTTCAAGACTCAGTTATTCAGTCATTAGGCCTACTGCCTCACTGAGACCAATCTAATATACTCCTATATAGAATTGGGGCTACAGAACAGAAATGTTTAAACAACAGAAAACATGCCCTTAGCTTGTTGACGGTATTTGCCTCTTTCGTTGAACACTTTTGTTTTTACCAACATTATCTTCTCTCGCTGTGACATTTCAAAGTCTGGAAATATCACATTTTTTTTTCCAAGAATGCTTCAACTTCTTTTACTCCAGGCAAAGAGCCCTGCGAGTCCTTCCCTTGAACCTTTATGTACTTTTCAAAATGCTTGCAAACACATTCAGCATCACTTGTATTTCCACTGCCTGTACCGCCTACGAGACATGGTAGGCCTACACAGTTTTTTTGAACCTGTTGTTTTCAATGATGGGGAAGTTGTACTACTCTTTGCGAACTTGGGGAATGAAGTCATGCCACTCGCATGCTCACAGTCTGGTAAGTCTGTGTAGATACAGTGGGATCATCCTCAAAATTGTCCAAAGTAGATGCTGTTGCGCAGGATGTGTGGCCTACACTTTTCATGTTTGACAAATGTGGCTGAGAACTCTGAATGCTATCCAATGTACACATGGGATTGACAAAGAGCTGTGCAAGGAAGAAGTGGACATCTCCAATGAACTGGCGATGTTTTCATGGCTAGATATGGGGACTGACAATGTACTGTTTCCACTGGGAAAACTTGAGGCAGGTGTTTGCTGAACAGCTCCTCTGCCATGCGTGTCAAGTTTATCCAAGAAGCCTCCAACTTTGGTCAACTCAGCAATTGCCAATGGGCACTGATACACATTTTTGTTGATGTTTTCCGAATGTCCCATGTGCCTGTACCAGGTTTGTCTTTGCTCTTCAGGCAGATCTAACAGAGCAAAAAATGTGGATGCCCTATGTCTAAACTTGTCAGCAATTAAAAGTTCTGGTCGCTTGAGTTTCTTTTCACCAATTGCTTGTATGATGGACTTGATGCAATAGTATCCCGAAGCATGGTCTTTTGAACCTCCTGTATTAGGAAACAAGAAAACATTTTCTTCATGTACTCCAGCGTGGCTACGTTCAGAAACCAATTTTCTGATAGCTTGTACTGTGTCGTTAGGAATGAGAACTGGAACCCATTTTTTCTGCTGCCTTTGCCCTGCTGATAAGCTAGTTTTGTTTTTTCAACCAGCACTTGCTCCAGTGGATCAGTGATTTGTAGAACAAGGTTCTGATCTACCCACATGCCTTCTTCTCCCTCCCGCCACTCTTTAAGAGTCAGTCTAGCCGGTTCTCCCCCACGTCTGGCATTGTACATGGTGAGCCTGCTGACCACCAAATTTCTTAACTGCACAAAAGCATGGTGGTCCCACAACAGGAAATCATCTTCCATCATGCCATTCATCTGAGACATAATAAAATTTCGGAATGTCTCAACATCTTCTTCGAGAGGCATCTGTTGTGTTTGTCGTAAAGTGTCACGCCGCCTCTCACAGTCCAGCTGAGCGGAATAGAAAATAAAATCCCAGTTCAATTCCAAAACTGACTGGAACAACTCGACTTCCTTTGCCTTTTCCATGTTATCCAGTTGACTGTAGTGACCCTTCATCACTTTTATTAACTTTTTTAAGGCATATCCAAGCGCAAGCTTCAAGCCAGACTTCTGTCCCACATCATTTTCCTTTCTGGTCAAAGTGTGTATTGCCGTTTCTAGCGTTTCAAAATACTGTCTGTCAACCACACTCTCCCCATTAATTTGATCGTCACCTGCTTCAGTTCTCATTCGTAATACCACATTTGCAACCAGGCGCATTTCACCCATGACTACACGTCTTTCCTTTTTTGAAGATTTGCACCAGCTCTCTGTCCCAGCAGAAGTATTGCTTTGTCTGTCCGACACAAGTGTCCAGCCTCATCTTCCCTAAATTTATTCAAAATCTCGCTTTGGAATTCCGCTGATACCCCTGAAGTCGGTGTTTTTGAAAATGCAACTGTTTCGGCTCTAACATTTGCACTACGAGAGCAGTAATATTTCTTGTGCTTGCAAATTACTTTTTTGCTAAAGAAGCCGTTACACCCCACTACACATCACTACACCTGTGCTACCCTGCTTCCTTTCCCTCAGCAGCTGTTTTCCTTCATCCCGATGCTGGATATTTTTTTTGAGGATTCCTTCTTTTCTTAAAGATTTCAAACACTCTCAACTGTTCCTGAGGAGGCAGAAGTAAAGCTGCTTTCACACTCTCTTCTTCCTTATGCTTCCTCTTCATGTGTCTTGAAAGTTTTGCTTGAAATGTCCCACAAAAGACACATGGACGTGGAGGCTTCTTGTAAGTTTTGCATGAAGTGCTTGAAGTGGAAGTTGACTGTGAGAAAGATGCCGACTTTTCTGAAGGCTGGTGTGAACTACCTCCAGTAACAGTAGCCTTCGAGGAAGAAGCTGACCTTGCAACACACTGGGGTGAAGTACCTGCACTAACACTAGTCTCAGAGGAAGAAGCTGACCTTGCAACACACTGGGGTGAAGTACCTGCACTAACACTAGTCTCAGAGGAAGAAGCTGACCTTGCAACACACTGGGGTGAAGTACCTGCACTAACACTAGTCTCAGAGGAAGAAGCTGACCTTGCAACACACTGGGGTGAAGTACCTGCACTAACACTAGTAGTCTCAGAGGAAGAAGCTGACCTTGCAACACACTGGGGTGAAGTACCTGCACTAACACTAGTCTCAGAGGAAGAAGCTGACCTTGCAACACACTGGTGTGAAGTGCCTGCAGTAACATTAGCCTCTGAAGAGGAAACTGGCTTGGCAGAAACAGCAGTCTCCGCGGAAGAAGCCAACTTTGCACCAAGCTGGTGTGAAGTGTCTGCAGAAACAGTAGTCTCCGTGGAAGAAGCCAACTTTGCACCAAGCTGGTGTGAAGTGTCTGCAGAAACAGCAGTCTCCGCGGAAGAAGCCAACTTTGCACCAAGCTGGTGTGAAGTGTCTGCAGAAACAGTAGTCTCCGTGGAAGAAGCCACTTTGCACCAAGCTGGTGTGAAGTGTCTGCAGTAACAGTAGCCTCCAAAGAAGAAGCAGATTTTGCACCAAGCTGGTGTGCAATGCCTGCAGTAACAGTAGCCTCCGAAGAAGAAGCAGATTTTGCACCAAGCTGGTGTGAAGTGCCTGCAGTAACAGTAGCCTCCAAGGAACAGCTGACCTTGCAGTAAATCGGCGTGAAGTGCCTGCAGTAACAGTAGCCTCCAAGGAACAAGTTGACCTTGCAGTAGATCGGCGTGAAGTGCCTGCAGTAACAGTAGCCTCCAAGGAACAAGATGACCTTGCAGTAGATCGGCGTGAAGTGCCTGCAGTAACAGTAGCCTCCAAGGAACAAGTTGACCTTGCAGTAGATCGGCGTGAAGTGCCTGCAGTAACAGTAGCCTCCCGAGGAACAAGATGACCTTGCAGTAGATCGGCGTGAAGTGCCTGCAGTAACAGTAGCGTCCAAGGAACAAGATGACCTTGCAGTAGATCGGCGTGAAGTGCCTGCAGTAACAGTAGCCTCTGAGGAACAAGATGACCTTGCAGTAGATCGGCGTGAAGTGCCTGCAGTAACAGTAGCCTCCATGGAACAAGCTGACCTTGCTGTAGATCGGCGTGAAGTGCCCAGCAGAACAGTAGCCTCCGAGGAACAAGCTGACCTTGCAGTAGATCGGCGTGAAGTGTGTGCAGTAACAGTAGCCTCCGAGGAACAAGCTGACCTTGCTGTAGATCGGCGTGAAGTGCCTGCAGTAACAGTAGCCTCCAAAGAAGACGAAAACCTGGCAGTAGACTGGTAGTACATAGCGTCTGATGTGTCAGTAACCTCCAAGGGAGCACTTGTAGGGGTTCCTGCAAAACATAACCACCACCCAATTGAACTGAACCAAATACCTTTGAAATGGAAGAAAAATATGTTAGATGTTTAAAATAGAAGATTCAGTGACATTTACCCTTTACTCAAAATGGTTCTCTCTCTCTCTCTCTCTCTCTCTCTAATGTTCTTTGGATGAGATGCCACCACAAGACATCAAACACATCTGGTAACCCCGTTCTACTGTTCAATAGGAGAAAGCCATTGTGAGCCAATGGAATGGAATCCCAATACATATTACATGCATCCTGTGCGCCAATGACAGTTTACATGAAGACTCTGGGCACAGGGCAGAATACAAATTTCTAATAAAGAAAAACAAGAATGGAAAAAATTAAAGAAAAAAGCAGAATAGACTCACCAACTACCAAATCCTGTACACAAATATATTCACATGAAATGCATTTTGAACCATTTTGCTAATACGTGGGTGAAAAAAATGAAGATTACCTGAGTTGTTTTTTCTTCTTTAGCCCTGGATAGACATCAGACACATCAGAGTCAGAATCTCCTGTGGAATCGGGAATATGCTCAGACTGGTCAGAATCGGCGTCCCCCTGAAATAATGACAAAATATTCTCAAGCACTCCAATAGTTTTATGCATTTACTTGAGTCCATTACCACAGGCTATATATCTTTTATTAGTTCAACTGGGTGTCATCCTGGGGTATTAAAAATATACTAAATGAAACTCTACAGCATCATCTTCTGTGCAAAAAATTATCCAAATTCAACATCTCATTTTCTTTAAGTATGTATGTAAATGACTCTCTCTCCCTCTCTCTCTGTCTCTGTCTCTCTCTCACACAGGTACTGTTGTAGTTATTGAAACGCAACACTTGCTCTCATAATTTTTTTTTCTTATCCTGTACTCATCCACGTCATCACACGTTTTTAAAAAAAAATCAGTGGTATCTTTCACCTGAACCCCTCTTGAGCGCTAGGGTCTCACTTTGTGGGGTTACATGAAGAAGAATTAGAACAATGTAACTTCATAGTATATATATATATATATATTTTTTTTTTTTTTTTAGAAAAACAATTAAATTCAGGGGCCACATTTTCATGTCGAACACACTTGGCCATGCAGACCCAACTTGTGTCAGGGATGAAAACAAAGCTAAGCAAAAAACACTGGGAAAGTTGTTGATGGCAGGGGAGGGGGGGGGGGGGGGGGGGGTTGTACAACGTGCACCACTCTCAGAAAAGTTGTTGAAACAGAGGGGAGTGGGGGGGATGGAACGGTGTACACTCTCTCAAAAGTTGTTGAGCATGGGAGGAGGTGGGCGCGCGCGGGAGGGGGGGATCGAATGTTGTTTACTCTGTCAATAGTTGTTCAGTAGGAACTGTTAAAACCTGAGGGCTTAAGCCATGGGTCGCCCGGTATGTGATGCTCGACTTTATGAATAAAAAATCTGTAACCCCCCCCCCCCCCCCCCCCCCCCTTTTTGCCAGGTCCAGCCCTGGGAGGGCACAGCGCTGCAGCAATGTGCTCTCCGAGTGCAGTACAAATTTCACAACATTATTTTTATTGTATTGGTATACCAAGCACAAGTACTGGTTTACACAAAGCTTTAGCACCACTTACCTGCCTATCTTCTGACACGCCTCTATTAACTTGTTCAGGGAGCTGGTGTCCATTTTCCAAGTCACTGTCACTACTATCCTCGGTTTCACGGATGATACCCCTGCAATTATAATCAATTGCATACAATCAGTGATATGAAAGACTCTTTAGTTCTGTAAGTGTTCTACTTAGGATGACCAAACTGAAAAACAACCATGATATCTCCCCCCCCCCCCCCCCCCCCCCCCCCCCCCCCGCCTCCCACACTACTTGGTACACTGTGTCACACTGTTTGAGGGGGTCTGTTTTGTCTTTCACATGGGTCAGTTGTTGCCCATAGGGAATTAGTGGATTTGTGGAAAACTTTGCAGCCATGTTGTTAGACAGCTCTGGCTAGATGAAAACAGTGCTGATAAAGGCTGGGTGATCCAGCTGAAATATCCCTACAAGAAGTCCCCGATCCTGAGTAAGTACGCCTTTTATAATGTTGAATCCAGGATCCAGAAACCTACATTCTTATTAACTATCATCCATACAAATCATGTGTTTACCGCATATAAGAATTGAGCTTCAAAGGTTTGTGCACAAGAAGCGCTCTATTCAGGACTAACAGTGAACCTACACACTTCACAGCCTAGTGGTAGATCAAACGCCAGCAAGCACAGAAAATGAAAATAGCTATAGTAATATTAATACATAAATATTTCAAACTATTTTATTGTCATCAAAAAAAATATTATTATTGTATTTACATAGGACCTATCATTGGTCACAGACCAACCTCTAAAAACAAGTGCTTTTCAATCATTACACCACTACAGTTTACTCAATGGGCTTGCCTACCCAGGTAGAGCTGACTGATATGCTGACTGCTGGCACTTAGTTATTCCCCATGCCATTCAAATATCACCTACTCATTTTTGGCTCATGTGTGTAAACAAAGTGAGTCTATGTTCTCATGCTATTTTGGTTGTGTGTGCGTGTGTGTGTGTGTGTGTGTGTGTGTGTGTGTGTGTGTGTGTGTGTGTGTGTGTGCATCCATTAATCCATGTATGTGTGCCTGAGTGTAGGCGTTTGTGGTCAACTTTAACGTTGGCAATTTCTCAGCAATTACAAGTGCTGGCAGCAGCCCTTTGTTCCCGAGCGGAACCAGAGGCATAATTCAAGTCAAGTCACAAGTGCTGGCAGGGTCAAAAGTGATAGACTTGCACTTAATCACAATGACACACCCTTCCTAGCAAGCCCTAGCATGAAGACATCATGGAATGGTAAAGGGCTGTAATTTGTTTTAATTGGATTCTGTAACTAGGAGTAGGACAACTTGAACTGCCTCTAGTGTTCTGTACCAACTTGAGCCTTGAAGGCTTTGCCTCTCGTCATTTATCTCCTTTATCCCTGCAGTTCCACACAGCATGCACGCCATGTTACATGTAATCCATTTTCACCGGCACAAGATGACCTACACTTTTGAAATATCAACCAGAAAGTAACAGTTTTTTCAGCTTTGTAAGAAACACCAGGCAGATATCTTCAATCTACTTGATCTTTGACAAGGTAAATTGACCTCCCCTACTCTTTTCGATTTTTCAACTGCTATGAGTTTGGTTTTTTTTATGTGCAGGGATCTAGGGTCCGACTCGTTTATAATTATTGTCCCCAAGATAACACGCCAAAAATAGGCAGGAATAGGATTGACTCTAAAGTAATCTATAAGATATAGAAAACTATAGTTCAAAATGCCAAATGTTTTTGAAGCATGCCAGTACACCCTTAAAAATGCAGCATTTTCTTCAGTCTTATAAACAAAGATTCCATAATTACAGAATGCTTAAACTACACAAATGATGTTCAAGCAAGCCAAAAATCCAAAAGATACTTACTCGTTCTTAAGTAGCGAAACAAATCTGAAAATGTGGCCATGAGCAAAGAAGGCAAGCCAATGACCAACTTGGACAATTCAACCTGACCCACAGGAAGTAAACACGCAGCTTGTCTGAAAGAAAAAAAAAGTGATACCAGTATATTTTGCCTTTTTTATGTAAGATAAGATACGTCTTTATTACCAAGTGTACATGAGTCACAAAGAATATTGGGAGGGATAGAGCACAAGCTAACAAACATTTCGAGCTCAAGCTCAGTCATTTCACATAATCATAAACTAAGCAAAGGTTGAATATTGGAAGAGTACACATAAGCTGTCTAACTACCCCCCCCCCCCCAACTCGCCCAATCATGCGCGAACACACACACACACACACACACACACACACACACACTTTCTGTGAACTGGGAATAGAATTACTGAACAGACGGTGCACATAGCTGTCTTAAAAAAAAGCACTCGCACACATATCGAAACATACATGGCTAGTGTAATTGATGGCGAGTCTGTCACACAGAATGACAAGATTCTGCATTTTGATTCAAGGCTTCGATAGCTTTTGGAAAGAAACTATTTGTGACGCCCCGCCACGAAATGAGTCGCATTGTCCCTCACCGAGTTTTTCGCTAGGGCCGATTTTAGGCAGATGGGGGTCAGGTTATGGATTTTTAGATTTTAATGGAATATTAACCTACAGCCTTTCTTCTGTCTTCCATGCAAATATTAAAGTGTAAATATGTTTCTTTTTGCCCAAAAAATGCTTTTGAAACACATAACCTCTTGTTTTGGCAGCTTACAAACCGATAAAATTGATCAAAATTGACAGGCCCCTCACCCCCGAAATATTGGAATGGACCTGTCGAATGATGCCTCGTTGGAAAGGTCTAGACCTCTATTTTTAAAACTGAAACCCTTTCAGGGGTCAATTTCCACGGTGTAAGCCAATCATCGTCCTTAAAAAAAGGGTATGACGTATAAACAAAGCGTCACGAAGGTGGGATTCCCCACTGATGGTTGGCCCAAAGGCGTTCACGTGACCAACACAAGCAACAATGGCGGCTTCCAAAGCGACCACGCCGGAGAGTCTTAGGGCTAATATTTGCTATTTTTTAACAAGATCGGCTCGCGATGCCAACATATTTTCATCATCAGATGAACATGACATTTACGGGCTGGAGACTGAATATTTCCTGGACGACGATGGCAGTGTTTCTACCGATAACGAAGAGGAAATGGGTGATCGAAGTGATATTGACAGTCAGTGCTCCGAGACCGGCTCGGATCACGAAGAAGCACCTGCACTCGTCCAAGTTCAAGAGCCCAATCTGTCTGTGAATGCCGACATAGACAGCGAAACCATGCTTGGACCCTGATGCTGAAAGGCTGAAAGTTGAAGCTTTCGACTGCAAGTGTCGAAATCGCCATGTGGCAGGTGCAAGCAGTGTCGTGACTGACAAGCAAAGCAGTGAAACTGACAGTGCTGAGCCAGTGTCCAAAAAGAAGGGATGCATTGCACAGTTCACTTCTGAGGACATACTGGCAAAGAGAATGACCATGGCTGAATTATCTGAAGGTAAGCACACAATTCAGTTACTATTTACTGTCACTGCATAATTGTTTGATTTGTGTTTAATTGTGGCAAGGTAAACATGATTAAACCAAAAGCATAACCTCATTGTGATGAGTCATGCATGCACACACACACACACACACACACACACACACACACACACACACACACACTCACTCACTCACACACTCACTCACTCACACATCACATACATATTGTTATGCCCACACACATAGTCATACAGTGATTCTATAAACACACACACAGTGTATTATGCACAAGATGTACACACACACACACACACACACACACACACACACACACACACACACACCATAAGCTTAATGCTGGTGTAACTGAACAAAAAATAATCATAAAGAGAGAAGCTCTCTCTGTTAATCTAATTGTGATCAATATGTTTGTTTTTAACTTTACAAAATGCATTATGCTGGTATGTGATAGTATGTGTGTCAGTTGCATGATTAAATAATTGTACACTGTACAGTGTGTGTGTGTGTGTGTGTGTGTGTGTGTGTGTGTGTGTGTGTGCGTGTGTGTGTGTGTATCACTTGTATTCTATGAATGAATAATAATTATTGTACAGTGTAGTGCGTACATTGAGTGTGTGTGTGTGTGTGTGTGTGTGTGTGTGTGTGTGTGTGTTTTCTGTATGCACACATGTGTAAATGAGTGGGCAAAAGGCTATTTTAATAGTGTGTGCTTGTGTGTTACTATGTTTTGGTTTTAGTGTGTATTGTGAGGTTCAAATAACCAGGTATTTTGTAATAACTAACTCTTTCTAAGGTGACTCAAAGTAAGACTTTTTTTTTTCAGCTTAGAAGGACATGGTGCTGCATGGAATACTTGCGTGTACCCCCATGAACAACTCAGAGATCACTGTGGGCAAGCCTTGTCGCCAGAAGACCAGAGAACATCAGCGCACAACATACACTGTCGACTTCAAGATTGTCTGCAGGGAATCTTTTAAGTTTATTTATTGGTAAGCAAATAACACTGAATCAGAAATTTGCAGAACTAGAACTTCTAGTTTTATTAATCCTTAATTTTTTTTTTCTTGTCTCTCTTATTTTTTTCCCAATGGAATCTTTTTTTTTTTTTTTTTCCTCCTCGCCTTACTCTGTTCAGTTTTTGTGACTCAATCTCATCATGCATATCTGTCTGTTTCACAACTGATTAACATTGTCTACTAGAATTAAATTTGATATTTAGCTAATAAAATATATAGATTTAATTTTACTTTTTCACCTTTTTATTTTAAACCTTTTGGTTATAGTGGTATATTAAAATGGAAATATTATGAACATTTGATTTACAATTCATTAATTTAATTTTATTTTCAACTGAGTATTTTATACTAAATTGTCAACATTTTTCTTAGGCAGAATATTTTGTGACTGCTGCATAAAGACTGTTTGAAACAGACAAAATGTCAAATGTTTAGCAGCTTGTAGTTTGTGAACCACTGATTTAAATCTGAATCAAGAAGAATTTTGTGTACACTGTTTATGATTGAAGTAATTGCTAACAGTTACACACACTTTACTAATAAACACTAAAACAGACTTCACACACTGAGACAGCTTACACTTTTACAGTAACATCATTAACACAAAAGTTGATTGAAATCACGGCTAATTGTTAAACACACTCTCCTAATAAATCTAAACAAACTTCACACACGCTGACACAGCTTACATTAACTTTTTTTTTTACATTAACTTTTTTTTATTATTATGTTTAGCTTACAGTAACATTATTAACACAATAGTTGATTGAATTCACTGCTAACAATTACACATGCTTTACCAATGAATACTAAAAGTAAACAGACTTCTGACACATACAGACACAGGTTACCTTTCTTCAAGTAGAATGATTAATTCCTGTTTTCTGGTAAGTGTTGCTAAGAACAGAATTCAACACTGTTTCAGGATTAGTCAGAACAAGCTGACCGCTTTACTGCGTGTGTGTGTGTGTGTGTGTGTGTGTGTTTCAGGTCACCGTATGCTTGGGAAGACTTCTTTCTTCAAAATATGGCAGCAGCACCTTCCCTTCATTGTTGTTGGAACCCAGTGACGGATCTGTGTTGGCAGTGCAAACAAAACAATGAGAAGATCCGTCGCAGTACTGGTCTCCCAGAAGAAGAGAGTGGTGCCAGGCTTCAGGATCAGCTGGCTCACTTAGAGGTTGTTGAGGCAGAGTGGACATTTTACAACAGGCAGGTGGACCACAGCAAAGCTGCAACAGCTGCTGCCAACATCACTGAGCTGGGACCCCATCCTGCCAACAGCTGGCCAGCCAGGATGCATTACAGCTGTGACTTTGCCCAGCAAGTCCATCTGCCCAGCAGCCCTCTCCAGCCTGATCCTATCTGCATTTTTGTTCCCAGAAAGTGCGGCATCTCTTTGGAGTCTGCTGTGAGGGTCTTCCACAGCAGATAAATTACCTCATTGATGAAGGCATGTCCAGCGGCAAGGGGTCCAGTATGGTGCTTTCTCTGCTGCACCATTTTTCCCAGCATTTTGGCATTGGGGAGATGGAGGTGGATCTACACTGTGACAACTGCAGCGGCCAGAACAAAACCAAGTCCATGTTGTGGTACCTGGCCTGGCGAGTCATGCAGGGCCTTCACACCTCCATCACCATCAACTTCATGCCTGCCCGCCACACCAAAATTTGCTCCTGACTGGTGTTTCGGCCTCCTGAAGCCATGCTTCAAACGTTGTGAAGTTCACGGCCTCAACGGCCTGTGCCATGTCATCAACAGCAGCACCACCAAGGGCATCAATCGGGCACAGATCATTGGCACAGAGGCTGGGAAAGAGAAAGTCATGGTCTATGACTGGCAAGCATTTTTTGATGTGTATTTTAAGGCAGTGAAGGGAATGAAAAAATATTTTCATTTCCGTTTTTCCTCAAATGCTCCTGGAACTGTGTATGTGAAAACCACACTGAGTGCAGAGGAGGAACAGATACAGCTAGCATACTGTGTGGACACTGCCAGGTGTCGTCTGGTCAGTCTCCCTGCCTGAATTCAGCCCCCTGGATTGTCAGCTGACCGCAGAGAGTACCTATACCAGCACATCAGACCCTTTGTCAGACCTGACGCACATGACATTCTCTGCCCCTAAGCCTCTGCCCCTGCCCTAGTCACTAGTCCAGTACTGTGAGTAGAACATCATCTTCCTGTGGGAATTACTGTTCTCATGTGTGTTCAAACTACTTAATATGGTCAGGGAAGCTGCGTTCTACTGCCGCGGTCAATGTAGTATCTTTTTTTAGGTTTTTTTTTTTTTTTTTTTTAATTTTCCTTTATTTTCTGACTTAAGATCTTACACTAGCAGTTACTGAATAAAAGCACACAAAAGGTTACCTCAAGTAGTATGGTTATGTGAATTAATTTACTGATATAAATTTAAAGCAGCTTATTCTTTTTCTCTGTGTTATTTTTCAATTTATCCAAAATCTATTTTTTAATAAAATCTAGAATGTCAATATTTTTTCCCCAAAAGGTTTGTGTGATGATACAGAATGGTCATATGCATGTTGTGCGAAGTTTCAACAAGATATCTTAATTAGAAGTACTTGGTTGCTATGAACATGTGTTTTGAAACTTTTCGGCTGCAATTTCTCTTTTCGCTGTATTGACGGGGTCTAAACTTCAAATCACAATAACTTTGCCAAAAATAGTCCGATTTACAATCTGTCTTTTTTTTTTGGAGAGCATTTTTATTGTAGAATTACAAGATATAAATAACTCAAAAACGACCTCCGGTGCAATGCGACTCATTTTGTGGTGGAGCGTCACATGTGCAAAGCGATTTGTTCTGTTTTTTCAAGGTTATGTACCGCCAACCTGAGTGAGGAAAGCAGCTTGAAAAATCCAAAAGCTGGATGTTATCTATCTTGACTTATCGACTTAGCTTTTTTAAATGCTAGTATAGATTTCATCCAAGGACGGCAAGTTACACTCACACCCTATGATGTTGG
>JADBJO010001874.1:50000-52500 GCA_016801955.1 Conus betulinus
TGTCTGCTGTCTGTCTGTCTGCCTCTGTCTATGTTTCTACTGGGTCTGTTTCTGTTTTCTCCTATCTCACTCAGAGTCGGTCTTGTCTGTCGCTTATCTCTTTTGTCTGATCTCTCTCTCTCTCTCTCTCTCTCCTCTCTCTCTCTCTCTCTCTCTCTCTCTCACAACCACACACACACACACAACACACACACACACACACACACATCCACACATGCGCGCGCGCACACGCACGCACACACACACACACAACACACACACACACACACACACACACACACAACACACACACACACACACGCACACTCACACACACACACCCACACACGAACAGAGAGAGAGAGAGAGATGACAGTCAGACCATGAGCGACGAGAGATGGAGGAGAGAGAGGAGAGAGAGAGTGAGCGAGGATGAGAGAGAGGACGGAGACCGAGAGAGGGCGAGAGAGGAGAGAGGAGAGAGAGGAGAGGACGGAGAGAGCAGGTGAGCGAGGAGAGGGCGAGGAGAGGAGTATGAAGAGGAGGAGAGGGGAGATGGGGGGAGAGAGGAGGAAGAGAGAGGCGACGACGGAGAGAGGAGAGAGAGGGAGGAGGAGAGGGAGATGGGAGAGGAGTGAGAGGGAGGAGAGGAGGAGAGGGACCGAGAGAGAGGGAGAGATGAGGAGAGACGAAGAGCGGAGAGAGAGGAGAGAGATGAGAGAGGGGAGGAGGGAGGGAGAGATCCGAGGAGAGAGAGAGGGGAGCGAGAAAGAGAGAGGAGAGGAGAGAGGCAGAGAGAGATGAGAGAGGGAAGGGGAATAGAGAGAGATGGTGGAAGAGGAGAACCGAGCGAGAGGACGGAGGAGGGGGAGAGAGAGATGAGGGGAGAGGAGAGGAGAGAGAGAGAGAGGAGGAGATGAGAGGAGAGCAGAGAGAGAGAGAGGGAGGAGAGAGGAGTTGAGAGAGACGGGGAGTGATGAGGAGCGAGAGAGGCAGGGGAGAGATAGGAGATGAGGAGAGGATAGAGAAGAGGCGAGAGAGACGGAGAGAGAGAGAGAGGAGATGGAGGGCGAGGAAGAGCGAGATGAGGAGGAGGAGAGACGAGTGGGCTAGATGATTGAGGAGAAGAGGACGAGGCGAGAGAGCGATGGGGAGAGGGAGGGACGAGAGAGAGAGAGCGACCGGGGAGGAGAGAGAGAAGAGGCGGAGAGATTGAGGGATGGATGGAGGAGATGAGGGGAGAGGAGTGAGAGAGACAGAGAAGGAGAGGAGAGGAGGCGAGATGAGGGAGAGGGAGGGGGGGAGAGAGGGAGAAAGGAGAACGAGAGATAGTAGTTGGAAGAAGAGAGAGAGGGCAGAGAGGGGAGGGAGACGAGGGGAGGAGAGAGAGAGAGGGAAGAGAGGAGAGAGAGAGAAGGATGAGAGAGAGGACTGAGTAAGCGAGATGGGAGAGAAGAGATGAGAGAGAAAGAGAGATGAGAGAGAGGAGAGAGGATCGAGAAGGAGGAGAGGGAGAAGAGACGATGAGAGAGAGAGGGAGAGTGGAAAGAGGAGGACGGAGAGGAAGAGATGGAGGGAGAGGAGAGAGAGGAGGGGGAGTAGGAGACGAGAGGGAGGAGAGAACGGAGAGGAGAGGGGGAGGAAGAGAGAGCGGAGAGAGAGGAGAGAGAGAGAAGGAGGAGAAAAGAGAGAGAGAGGAACGGGAGAGAAAGGGGCCGAGAGACGAGAGGGAGAACGAGAGGGAAGTGAGAGAGAGAGGCGAGAGAGAGAGAGAGAGGATGACGAGACGAGAAGAGGACGGAGATGGCGGAGGAGAGAGGAGGACGGACGAGAGAGAGAGAGAGTGAGGGGAGAGAGGAGCGAAAGATGAGCAGGGGAGAGCAGGAGAGGACGAGGAGAACGGAGGAGAGATGGAGAGAGAGAAGGAGAGAGGGGAGAGAGAAGGAGAGAGAGGGACCCGACCTCGGGAGCGTGAAGATAGAGAGAGAGAAAGAGAGGGGGGACACTGAGACGAGCAGAGGAAGGAGAGAGATGAGATTGCGAGAGAGATGGGACCAAGAGGGAGGAGAGAGTGAGAGTGAGAGAGCGAGAGGAGAGGAGAGGGCGGAGGAGAAGGGAGAGAGAGAGAGAGAAGAGGGAGAGCCCGAGACGTGGAGGATGGAGGGGGAGAGGAAGGAGAGAGAGAGAGCGAGAAGACGAGAGAGCGAGAGACGAGAGACGAGAGGGGGAGGAGACAGAGATGAGTGAGGAGAGGTGAGCGGAGATCGTGAGAGAGAGAGAGAGAGAGAGGAGAGGTTGGGAGAGGCGAGGGACGAGCGGAGACGGGGAGAGGATGGGGAGAGAGAGAGAGAGAGAGATCGAGATAGAGGTTTAAGAGAGGGAGAGCGCGAGAGGATGGAGAGAAGGAGGGAGAGACGCGAGGGAGGGAGAGGCGAGAGGCGAGGGCGAGAGGAGGAAGGAGGAGAGAGACTGTAGGCGGAGAGAGCAAGGCGAGAGGAGAGGGTTGAGAGAGAGAGGAAGA
>JADBJO010001874.1:62500-67500 GCA_016801955.1 Conus betulinus
TTGGAGGGCCATGAACGTACATTACCGCTGTCTGGTCCGAGGCGACAGGAAAACGTATGGGCCACCACTCTCCTGACAAAGGTCGCAGTGCTCGCCCCTGATCTGTCTCTGCCATGGCTCCCTGGTGACCTGTCCACATGCAAATGAAGCCGCCTGCAGCCATGAAGCCTTGTGACGTGGGCCGCTGAAATATTCATACCACATGTACATTATTTCTTCGCCCCGACCAGGTTGAGAAATGGATGAAGCGGCATCGATAAACAGGGATTCAGCACCGGGAGAAGAAAAAGAAAAAAGAAGAAAAAAGCAAACAAACAAGTAAGCAAACAAACAAACAAATAAACAAAACAAACGAACATTCGCACTGAAATGCTAAGCTGGCCAACGAACACAACAAAAACAATAATGTAACGAACCTCGAATTTCACGCAGAAGAAGAAACATACAAACAAACAAACAAACTCACGAATGAATAAACAAACACACACAGCGAAGTTAGGTAAATAGTGTGAAGGGGAAAAAATCATAATGATGCAGGTAAACAAGTCCTCCGTCACTCTGAAAATGACTTTAGGATTTGAAAAGGAGCAGGCGGGGGTGGAGAGGAGAGACGAGCAGGAACAAGTTCATTAAAGTGTCAGTTTTCACCCCGTCTGAGACAAAAATGGGAAACGTCAAGTTTTGTGCTGTGTACCGAACCACTTCCTCATGCCCGGCTGGAGTCGACTTTCGTCTTATAGTTGATACTCGTCAGTAGACACGACTGGTTCCGGTTAGGGCAGACCACCTGCGCTAGCCAACACAATACAAGGGTTATTCTGAGCTATTTTGAACACCAAGGGCAGACCACTGCAATCCAGCGAGCTCACAAAAGGAGCCATTTGCGGGCAGAACGAGAAAAGGAAACAGAAAGATAAAGAAACGTTACCTAAAGTAAGTGATGAGTGATCAAGTAAAAGACCATAAATGTTGAGGCTGGAAATCCAAACCGAGTGAAGCAGTTACGTGAAAACAAAAAAGTAAGAGACAACACAACAGGTGTTTCTCACGTTGGCTTGGCGACTCAGCATTTCAATACTTATCTATTTTCAATGAATAACAAACAAGTAAGGTAACTCTTGCTTTAATGATGAAAAAAAAAATCACGGGCCCATAACTCCAAACGAATGCTGCTTACCACACTATATAGCCGAGCACAAATGACAACGCAGAGCAGACGGAACAAACAAGGAGACATCCCCTGATCCTTCAACCGTTACTCTTCGAAAAAGAAGAGAGAGAAAAAAAATACCTTCCAAGGTTCTCATTCTTTTGTCGCTGCCAGCTCTGTTTTTAAAACTGCTGCTAATTTCTTGTAAAGCTGTCTTGACATTTCGTGTTACTATTTTTATTTTTTCTTCAGTCCACTCGCGTTAAGAGTAACACCTAACAACGGCACACAGAGTTTTCGTAAATCCAGAGGACATGTCGCAATGGGTTGAACCAGAGGCAGTCGAAGTGATCTGTTTGGTTCTCTGGCGGTTATTTTTGTGGGGAAAAAAACGGAAACAAATGAGTACTGCGTCGTCACAAACATTTCCCTTGTGCTTGCTGTGCGAGTTTGTCGTCGTAAGCAGCTTTCGTTGGGAGTTGAGGCCGTGTGATTCTCTCATCATAGGGATCAAGAGTTACCCAAACTTGTTTGTTATTTACTGTGTTTTGTACTGTTCCCTGACTTAGATGAGAGTTCCTCTAAGTTTCCTAATGTATCTGCTGTTTCATTACCAGATATGTCACAGTGTGATGGAATCCAGCAAAAAGATATCCCAAATCTATTCAACATAATAACATGTATGTAATGTCTTATGTCAAAAAGTAAATCTTTTCTTATTTTTGATTCCCAGTTTTACAAGCTATATAACGCTGACTTGGAATCAACTCAGAAAAGTATATTATAGACAGCAGTGTTATTGTCACACATAAAAATCAACGCCATAAGATTAGCATACAGTTCTGCTGTAAATATGGAGAACCACCGGAGGAGACACTGCACTGCTGCCGAGTCACTTCAGTGGTGTTCAGTGGCGCCTGTTCTGATCTAACATACGCAGGACACCACCTACTAAGCCCCCTACTGACGACAATAATTGCTTAGTCGCGGAGCCGGCGTGAGTGAGCTCTCCCCCCGGAGGGCGCCACCACGTCCGTCCAACGACAGCCCCCATGGACTCGCCGATACCGGTGACCCCGACGGAACCAAACCAAGCCACAGACGTGGAGAGGACATCGAAACTGAGGTCACCATGAGAGCAGGGCATGAAGGGCCACAGAATTTGAGACTTTTTTTTTATGCTGATCGATGAGAATGAGGATGATTAAGATGATGCTACGGATTTCCATTTCGGTCTGAGACTACATGACAGGGCTGTACTCTACGCTTCTTTTCATAATATATCCCGGCGTCAACCAGGCCCGAGAGATACAGACACCTGCAGTGTTGGTCAGGAAATTTGAGCAACACTCTCAGAAACGCATCCATTAAGTGGATGAAACTCGACTGTGTGGTCCCAGTCTTCCCAACTGAGCCCGCAGCAAACTCAACTCTGGGTAGGAGCCGGTCGGGGCCACGACCTCCCAGCCGGGAGTCCGCGACGCTAACCACTTCGCCACGGCGGCTGGTCACATGACAGAATATTAATGTTATCAACCTTCTTCATGCCAGTGTAATCTATATCAAATTATGCTTGGATATGCTCCCAGTGAGGTATGTTTGTAACTGTTGTGTGCATATGTGTGGGTGTGGGTGTGCGCGTGTACCTGTGTGATCTGTCGCCTTGTGTGAAAATGCACACCTGTGCGCGAGTGTGAGTACATACGTATGTGTGCATGCCTGTGTACAGAGACGTCCAAGCATGTGTGTGTGTGTGTGTGTGTGTGTGTGTGGAGTCAGGGCAGATGATCTGTGTTACTGGCAGCTGGGTAACCCGACACTACCTACAACACACACACACACACACACACACACACACACACACAGAGAGAGAGAGACTCAGTACAACTCTCCACGCTGCAAGCTGAGGATCGAATGGGACGGATTATTCTCTCTATGCACGGGAAAGAGGACGCGAAATTTCAGAGGGACGGGGAGAGGTGGGGAAAGGGGTAGGAGGATGGCAGGTAGGATGGTTGGTGAGGATAGCATTTATCGGAAAGCGGTCACATGAAATATTCAATCACGTCTGCTTGCAGCATCTACTCAAATGAATTGCTCGCGCGGCAGTAGCCGCTGGCATCGATCTATCTGCGGTTGTCTGCATCCAAGATTCTGACTTGATGAACGATCTTTGCTCAGGAGATTACACAAGCAGCGGATTTTTTTGTTTTGTTTTGTTTTTTTTTAAAAAGCTAGGTCAACAGTCATACGTGTTCTGACATGAGATGTTTTGTTTGTTTTGTTTTGTTCGTAACTCGGGTTTCAACAGTGGATATAATTCTTTCCCGTTCTGTCACGGTCAGATGGACCGAAGAAAATTCTGAATTATCTGCTGGAAGGTGTTTTTTGTTGTTTGTTTGTTTGTTTGTTTGTTTTTTAATGACAGTTAAAAATGGAAAGAAGGCTACAAAAAGCGGTGGATAATCAAAGGCTTTATTTTGATTTTCGTTCTGTTTTGTTTTGCTTTAGATTGCTTTTGTTTTGTATTGTTGGTTGTGGTTGTAGCTGTTGTTGTTGTGGTGGTGTGGTGGTGGTGCTGTTATTTTTAAAGAAATGTAAAATGAAAGACACAAAAGAAGACAGCCACAAATTCACAAATCAAGACACAAACTAAAACAGAAAGAACGTATTTTCCTTTGACCCAAATGCACATAAAACGATTAAGACACAAATGGAAACGAGGGAACAAATTATCCTTTAACCCAAATATGCATGATAAGATCAAGATATAAATTGAAACACATAGAACGAATTTTCCTTTAACCCAAATACACATTAAAAGATCAAGATATAAATTGAGACAAATAGAACGAATTTTCCTCTAATCCAAATACACATTAGAATATCAAGACACAAATGGAAACAGACAGAGCTTATTTTTCCTTTAACCCAAAATGCACATTAAAAGATTAAGACATAAATGGAAACTGATAGAACGAACCTTCCTTTAACCCAAAATGCACGTTAAAAGATTAAGACATAAATGGAAACCGATAGAACGAACCTTCCTTTAACCCAAAATGCACGTTAAAAGATTAAGACATAAATGGAAACAGACAGAACGAACCTTCCTTTAACCCTAAATGCACGTTAAAAGATTAAGACATAAATGGAAACAGATAGAACGAACCTTCCTTTAACCCAAAATACACGTTAAAAAGATTAAGAGATTTAAATGGAAATAGATAGAACGAACCTTCCTTTAACCCAAAATGCTCATTAAAAGATTAAGACATAACTGGACACAGATCGAACGAACCTTCCTTTAACCCAAAATGCAAGTTAAAAGATTAAGACATAACTGGAAACAGATAGAACGAACCTTCCTTTAACCCAAAATGCACGTTAAAAGATCAAAACGTAAATGGAAACAGATAGAACGAACCTTCCTTTAACCAAAATGCACGTTTAAAGATTAAGACATAAATGGAAACCGATAGAACGAACCTTCCTTTAACCCAAAATGCACGTTAAAAGATTAAGACATAAATGGAAACAGATAGAACGAACCTTCCTTTAACCCAAAATGCACGTTAAAAATTTAAGACATAAATGGAAACAGATAGAACGAACCTTCCTTTAACCCAAAATGCACGTTAAAAGATTAAGACATAAATGGAAACAGATAGAACGAACCTTTCCTTTAACCCAAAATGCACGTTAAAAAGATTAAGACATAAATGGAAACATATAAACGAACCTTCCTTTAACCCTATAACTGCTGAATCTCGATTAAAAAAACACCAAAAAAAAAACAGGTCAGTGTGTTGGTCGGAAGGGTGGTAACTCCAAATTTTAGAAGCAACTT
>JADBJO010001874.1:72500-75000 GCA_016801955.1 Conus betulinus
TGTAGAGAATTAATTTGAAGCCTGGAAGATGTTGAGAAACAGTTTTCATCATTTGTTTTTTTCGGCCTGGTCACTTAGGTCGCGCTGTACCCGCAATACTAGACATCCATACCACGTTCAAAAACAAACAAACGATAAGTAAGTACGAAGCAACAACATAAACAATGCCATGAAAACAGAACTGATCTCTTTTTTTCCTCTTCTTTCTTTCTTTTTTTTCTTCTTCTTTTTTATGCAAAGGACTATTCACGACTGAAATGGTCACTATGGAGTTTTGAAGCTGGGAATGTCATACATGTAGGGAATGGGAAAGGTCCAGGCACGGAAAATCCCAACAGGACAACAATGGTGCCGAACAATCAAAACAAAGATGACTATACTGTGTGCGAATGAATACTGAAAGGCCGCGCCTGACTGTTTTGTTTTTTTTTGTCCGTGTTGCACGTGCCAGCGATCTCCAGCCACCGCCTCCAGTGTGATCGTACCGAATGGGACGGCACGGTGGTGGGCTTTTACTCCACATCCCATTACACGCCATAGCCATGGCCAGTGGTGCTTCATTGATCAGACTGACAGTGTGTCAATGACCCACGCCACGCCTAATGACCCACAGACCTGACCTTGGCTCGTAAACCGCGAAACGGTTTTGGCCGCCAAGCTGGGACACCATTGATCGAGATGGTGGTGGTGGTGGTGGTGGTTTGGGGGCACGTTCAGGCGATGCTACGCGCTGCTGCTAACTCACCACAATTTGTCACTGTTCCTTGGAGTTTTCCTACGGTCTGCCGCATTTGCTTACAGCTTACGGCTTTCGCTTTCTTTTCATCGCGTTTTTTCTATTACTGCTTAGCACATTTTGCTACTGTTTGCAAAGTTTTGCTTCTGATTACCCTTTCTGTAGAGATGTAGAGGCTTTGGATGACGTGGGGGTGTGTGGTGTGGGGTGGGGGGGGGGGATGAGGGTGGGGGGTGGGGGTGAGGGCTCTTCCAATTCAAGTAGCACTATGCTTTCTGGAGATTCTCTGCCGGTGTTTTTCTCTTTTCTGCCACACTCTCTGAAGCTCCTTTTTTTTACTCAATTTTTTTTGTCCGTCTTTACCATCGCCTACTTTTTTTTTTTTTTTTTTTTTTTTTTTTCCTGCCCTCATGGCTCTTTCTCCTTTCCTTTTTTTTGGAAACACTCTTTTCAATGTGTTTCCGGTCTCAGTATACGCCACGCCTTTCTTCTTTTTTTTTTTTGGGGGGGGGGGGGGGGGGGGGGGGGGGGGGGTCGGAATCTGAAGACTAGGTCGTGAACAATGGTATACAATACTGTCCACAGCAAACACTAGCTGTCCATTCTGCCGCTGCCTAGTTGCCCTTTTGGCGCTTTGTGTAATTTTTGAAGGTTTTCTTTTTCTTTCTTTTTTTTTGAGGAAAAGATGAGGACAGTATATAAAAGTCAGGGAAAGCAGGAGAAGGTAAGAGAGAGAGAGAGAGAGAGAGAGAGAGAGAGAGAGAGAGAGAGTAGAAAAAAAAATGAAGAGAAACAACAGCATAGGGGGAAAGTAAGGGAAAGGTTGGGGAGGGGGGAGACAGGAGAGGGTAGGGGGAGAAAGGTAGGAGAAGATAGAAGAAAGAAGGGAAAGGAGAAGAGCTATGGGGAAAGACGGGGGGGAAGTGGGATAAATAAGGAAATAAGCAGGCAAAGGTAGAGGAAAGGAGGAATGAACGAGAAAAAAGCTGTAGGGAAAACAGAGGGGGGGGGGGGGGGGGGGGGCGTGTAGGGGAAAGCAGAGAAAAATTAGGGGACAGCAGTGAAAAGGTAGGAGGGAATTGCAAGGATAGGTATGGAGAGTAAGAAAAGGTTAGGGAAACTAGGCAAAAGGTCAGGAAAGGCAGAAAAAAAAGGAGAAAGAGATAAGGAATGAAAGGCCAAAAAGTAGGGTAAGGTAGGGGAAAGTACGGCAAAGGAACATACAGAACATTAAAAAAAAGTACTTTGTTTGGAAAAGATCCTTTTGGAGTGAAAGAACACGACGTTTCGAGCTCGACAAAGTGCTCGGCAAAGGGCCTGGGCTGGAAACGTTGTGGTCTTTTACTCCAAAGGATCTTTTACGAACAAGGTACTTTTTAATGTTTGTGTTTTTTTTCCTTCAAGATCCAGCAGTCACACTTTATCTGAAGTAGGGAAATGGGAGAAAGTAGAGGGAAAGTAGGCGAAGTAGGAATACACAGAACGTTCAAAAAGTACCTTGTTTAGAAAAAGATCCTTTTGGAGAAAAAAGAACACGATGTGTTTCGAGCCCAGACTCTTCGTCAAGCACTTGGCAAAGGGACTGGGCTCGAAACGTTGTGGTCTTTTACTCCAAACAATCTTTTACGAACAAGGCACTTTTTTTTTAATGTTTTGTGTTTTACCTTCAAGATCCAGCAGTCATACTTTATCTGATGTAAGAAAATGGTGGAGAAAATAGCGGGAAGTAAGAGAGAGAGAGAGAGAGAGAGAGAGACAGAGAGA
>JADBJO010001874.1:80000-82500 GCA_016801955.1 Conus betulinus
GTGTCCAGCGAAGCAGAAGTCCTGCCAGTTGTCAATAAATCGGTCGAGGAGGCTGGACGCTAAAAGCATCCCCTCTCAAATGTGTCTCCGGAGACAATACGAATGGAGTCAGGCGAGTTCGTGATAAAACAAAAAGCTGATCGTCCTTTCATGAATGAGATCCATCTAAGGCACACACAGAAGAACTACAACAACAAAAAATAATGATGAAACACTGAAAAACGATGGAAAGTCCCATGACATCAGCACAAAAAAAAACTCTGTTTGAGGCAATTTTGTCTCATTGTTCCCCACCATGTAAAATTCTCTCTTCTTGCTTACCTGCGGAACGAAAACAACAACAACAACAAAAATCACAGACATAGACCAGAATTGTGGAGGCATGTTGATTTGTACTTCATGTGGTAATCGTTAGGATTGTACCCATCTTGAACGCCCACATCATATATCTTTAGAGGGGGCCCAATGGAAATTGTACAGAACGCTTACCTCTTACATGAATTGCAGGCCATCCACCGCCTAACTTCGACCACTTTGAACAACGCACTTGATCTGTCTCTGCCTCCCTCGTCTGCCAGTCCGTCCGTCCCCCTTCCCCCTCTCACCCCCCTCGTCCCTCTCTCTCTCTCTCTCTCTCTCTCTCTCTCTCTCTCCGTTTTGCCTCATTGTTTAGACTTAACATTGCATATGTCATATAAGTGTGAGGATAAATCTGTAGAACAGTTTGCCTCTTTTAAAATATCCACCTAATTCGATCTGAATATTGTTTGTAGCTCTGTTGTTCATTGTCCATGTTTTTTTTTCCCCCCAATTTCTCCCTTTTTTAAGTAAACATTTCTTGTCCCTATATCTTATGTTGTTTATATACTCCTTCGATAGGGGCTATGGCTTTATTGAACAAGTAATCATTATCCGTATTTCTCTGTTTTTGTTTTTGTTCGTATCCGTATCTCTCTGTTTTGTTTCGTTGTTCTCCTTATGTTTTTGCTGCTCACTGTTGACGCCTATTGACGTCC
The DNA here is from genome assembly GCA_016801955.1 of Conus betulinus. Classification (NCBI taxonomy): domain Eukaryota; kingdom Metazoa; phylum Mollusca; class Gastropoda; order Neogastropoda; family Conidae; genus Conus; species Conus betulinus. The sequence goes on from JADBJO010001874.1 coordinate 81,017, forward strand.
TTCGTGACCCCTTCAGGTAAAGTCTCAGAGAGGTAACCCTGTATGTGGCCTTCTTCCATCATTGATTTCATCTCATTCAAACTCATTTCTTTAGCATACTTCCTTCTGTTTGCTTTTCTACCCTTCACTTGCTGCTTTGGAACATCGTCTGTTTCATTTTATATTTCTTTTCAGACGTTTGTGGTGAGAGTACCACAGAATTATCTGTGGTATATATTACCTCCATTAATTTCATGCCAAGGGCGTGACCGACACAAAACAGCACGATTCCACTGAGCAGTCTCATCCAGCGGATGATCGAATTCCAGCCCTGGCCAGGCGATGTAGTTGGCTCTGTTTTCACTTGGGGGAAAAAAAAACGAACATTGATGGTTCTCCTGTACTGCGATCAGTCAAAGATTTTTTTTTTTGTGTTTTTTTTTTTTCTCTTTTTTTTTTTTCTTTCTTTTTTTTTTGCATATGCAGGCTGATACTCCTGCGGACACTCCCTGTATAGACAGCCAAGGATTAATCCCATCTGCCCAACAAAGGAAGTGGCGTTCTGTGTGTATGACCGGATTTTTTTTTATTTACCGCCATTAAGGCAGCCATACTCCATCGTCGGGGAAGGTGCATGCTATGTGTAACATGTCATTCATACCAACGGCCAAACTGGCCTTCTCTTCCGAAAGTTGGTGATGGGATTTTACGTGTGTGTGCAAGATATGCGTGCGTTCACACACGGAACCTCGGTTTATATTCTCATCCGAAGGACTGTATGGGAAATGGAGTCAGAACCAATGTTAACTCCGAGGAAAAATCCCCCTTACCGAAACGGCCCGGCGGAGATTCGAAAAGGCAACCCCAAGATTACGAGTCCGGCGCTCTACTACTGAGCTATTGCTGCCCCAATCAAGGATAATTTGATATTAACATTCTGAGTGCTTCATTCAGTTCTTAAACAAATGTTAGCGAACCACCAAAAACAAAGAAAGTGGACAAACGATTCACAAGACAAAACACGACGCGTTTCGACCTCTTAGGCCTTCTTCAGGCGAGATGCACAACACTCAGGACAACGAAAATGAACGAGCAATCACTTGTCTTCAATCACTTCAGCGCAAGATAGGCGTTGAATGCGTCTTGTGTTGTCTTTTGATTAGTTTGTCCACGTTTTGTTTGTGTGTTGTTGTTGTTTGGCGGTTTGCTAACATTTATTTAAGATTTGTTTAGATTTCCGCCTGTTTCATTCAGGTCCGTCCCATCTTCTGTCTCCCACTCACCCCCTAATTCTCCTCATCTTTGCCCGAGTCATTGTTGACAGAAGACATGTAAGCCTGCACTTGACGTTTCCCACACACTACTTCTTTGTTCCGCAGTTTCTTTGTTGTGTATTTGTTTGTTTTGTGGACTATACACTTGTGTTATGACAGGGATAGACGTTAGGTTCTTTTGCCTCTTCTTGTCTATTATCTTGAAAAGGAAAGGAAAGTAAAAACTGTGCC
>JADBJO010001874.1:90000-97500 GCA_016801955.1 Conus betulinus
TCACTGACCCTTGTAGGAGTTTTTAGTTTGTATTAGCTGTGTGAGACCAAGGGACTCTAAAAACATAGTTCATGTGTTATTTATTTTTGTAGATCGATATTAAATTCCCCTAATAGCATGATGTCTTCTCATTCGTTAAGTGCACTTTCATAATTAACATGAAACGGTCAATCCAGTCGATATATTCAGAGAGAGAGAGAGAGAGAGAGAGAGAGAGAGAGAGAGAGAGACTCAACTCAAACTCACTCAACTCAAATACTTTAATTGCAAAGGCCACCGACCTATCTGCAATGAGGTCAAAAACAAAAGTAGAACACACACAAGCTCTGCGCATATTGAGAAAATTACGAAAGAAAATATTTGCATAAAAAAATTTCTTCCTGAAATTACTCTGGCAATTGTGTGTTAACTGATAACAGTTTCTCTCTTCGTTTCAAATGAACACAGCTACAGAGCGAGTTACAACTCTTTTCGTTTTGCAGTAAAAGAAGCAATTGCACTTGATGAACATTTCTAGTATGAGACAAAAAGTATTTATCTCTTAAATCTATATAGGATGAACACACAATCACAAAACATATTTCATCCTCGATTTGATTACAAAACGGACAGTTTTTGGAGTTCAGTGTATATCTTGATGGACATTCAAATCACTAATACCAAGTCGAAATCTCACGAACTCTTTGCCAAATTTAGGAATTGTGATATCAGTTAAATATTTCTTCGGCTGCTATAAGGATTTGAAGGAACAATATGTTGATTATCGTCACTATTAAGTATTTTACTATCCCAATTTTGTCTATAAGAGTACATGCATCAAGGACAACCACACGCCACGAACACAGGAGGCATATAACAGACACAAACCAAAACACAGGACACCACACCCACAAAACCAGAAGCAAAAAAAAAAAAAAAAAAAAAAAAAAAAAAAAAAAAAAAAAAAAAAAAAAAAAAAAAAAAAAAAAAAAAAAAAAAAAAAAAAAAAAAAAAAAAAAAATAAAAAAAATAAATGGAAAAAAAAAAAAAAAAAAAAAAAAAAACAAAAAAAAAAAAAAAAAAAAAAAAAAAAGAAAAATACAAAAAAAAAAAAAAAAAAAAAAAAAAAAAAAAAAAAAAAAAAAATAAATAAAAAATAAAAAAAAAAAAAAAAAAAATAAAAAAAAAAAAAAAAAAAAAAAAAAAATATTCAAAAGGTAAAAAAATATTGTGTAGTTCTTGAATTTTTTGTTGTTTTGGGGTTGTTTTGTTTTGTTAGTTTTTTTTGTTGTTTGTTGTGTTTGTTTACTGGTTTTTGTTTGTTTCCAATTTTGGTTTTTTTGTGATTATTTTAGGATGACTCTCTTGTTTCAAACCAGAGGAACAAAGACTGGATTTTTCAGCACTTCTGACATTCGACAGTTTTCTACCGACACTTTTTGCCTTGTTCTCCAATGTCAGTTCACAAACACCCCCTCCCCCCTAGTGCCACCTCCTTTTCGCACGTCCGTACACTCCATCTAGGACAACAATCGAGAGGATGAGAGCATGTTCACAATGACGTTGTGGGTACATGTATTATGGCTTCCAACCTTTCAAGGGCAGGAAATGTCCAGGTGTACGTGTACATATAATTATATGGGATAAATCATAACTCAGGTATAAAAATGAGGGGGGGAAAGGGGAGGAAAAGAAAAAAAAATTAGCTCCGTCTTGAGTGCGTTGATAGTAGTGTTACGCGCCGAACACTCTAATCTTGGTTATCTCTGGGGGGTTGCGGTTCAATCTCCGTGAGCCGTGTCCGTTTCAGTGACAAGAGGGGGATTTTTTCTCCCTCGGATGTTATGTCGGTGTACAGGTTCTGACTCCATTTCCCAAATTGTCCTCGAATGAAACTGTAACACGAGGGTTCAGTGAGGGGGTCAGTGTGTGAACGCATGGCAAACATCTGGAAACACATAACTATACCATCACCAGTTTTCGGAAGAGAGAAGGCCAGTTTGGGCCGTTGGTATGTGATGACACGTTACTAACAATGCTATGCACCATGAGTGAGGAATGGAATTTGAAGAATGAAGGAAGTAAGGAAAAAAGGGGGAAGGAAATCTACAAGTAGTGAACGATTATTGACAGGAGGACACGGGGGACAACGATGGAATGAAGCGCACAGCTGGCACGCTCTTTCCCAGTCAGGCACGTCACAGGTAGGGCAGGCCCGTTGGTACACGAAAGGTGTTCTTGTTGGAGGAGGGGTGTCTCCGCGCCCAAAGGTTCTAACCTATTTTGTCAAGGGCTTATAATAATGCTATGCTATGATTATTATTATTATTATTATTATTATTATATATATTATCATATCATCATCATCATCATCATCATCCATAATCATCATTATTATTATCTCATTATTCTTAAGTATCCATTGTTGGTGGGGGTGGTATGTTTTGTGTGTTTGTTGTGTTAATGTTTATAAATGGTCGTTGCAGACTCGCGATTCTGAATTCTGTTTTCAAACAGGGTGTGCGCATGTTGGTTGCAGTAATTAGGAAAAGGAAAAGGAAGGAGAGAGGGTAGATAGATGAAAAAGGGCACAAACTCGCAATAGAGATGGGGGGAGGAGAAATGGGAGAGTAGATAGAGGAAGTCGTTATGCTGGGAAGGGGGGCGTTTTCAGGGTATGTATGTATGAGGAAAGATTAGGGCACTGAAGGGGGTGCCGGTGGGGGGGTGGGGGGGGCGGTTAGAGACACTCCCATTGATATTAGTCCAAAACGGATTGTCAACATGTGCATGAGTCTAGTGTGTTGATACCTGGAGGGTGAGATGGTGTCTGGGCGCATAATTGTATACTATATAATTAGGTTATGTTTATAAAGATGTGAGAAATTATGTAGCGGGTGTGTTAGTAGAATTAGACCGGTGGCTGGAATATAAAGCTGGTGAGACTGGGAATCGTATGTGTGGGTGTGTGTGTGTCGTGTGTGTGGTGGTGTGTGTTGTAGGTGTGTACGGATCAGTGTGTGTATTGTAGTGTGCGTGTTGGTAATGTGTGTGGATGGGTGGGGTGTGTGTGTGTTTCGGGTATGTGTGACGCGTTTTGTCATGGGTGTGATTGTGTGTCATGTAATGTGTGTGTGTGTGTGTAATTATCTGGACGACAGAGGAGAGCGATCACACCCGACAGACACAGACGGAGACACAGGACAGAGGTGGAGGAGAGGTGGGGGTGAGAGAAAGGGATAATTGAATGGGTTGTGTGAGCTGGACATGTCTCGAAACTGGGACCGGAAGGTCGGAGAGTGTGACTGGACAGACGGGGAGGGGGGGGGGGGGGGGGGGGGGGGGGGGGGGGGGGGGGGGTGGGGGGGGGGGGGGGGGGGGGGGGAAAGCGAGAAAAAGAATGTGGGGGGGGGTGAAGGGGAGAGGGGGGGGGGGGGGGCAAGCTCACGTGAAGCTGCTGCGGCGCGGAACGTCGTGGGTCACGTGAATGTCCAGCAAATGGAGCTGACCTTCACGTGGTGCCTGTGTCCACATGAAAGGAACAGGTTTCTTCACCAAACTGGACGCAAAGTAACTGTTATTTAACACAGCATACAGGGCAGCAAGTCAGGGGATTCTCCCCCTAGAATGTCTCTGCTTCACATGTCACAAAATGACACCATTAAAACAATGGCGTGAAAAAGAATATCCCCAGGTTGAGAAAGGAAAAGGTGTGGTGTGGTGTGTTGTGCGCGGCGCGTGCGCGCGCGCGCTAGCGCGTGTGTGTGTGTGTGTTGTGTGTGTGTTTGTGTGTGTGTGGGTGTGTAATACCCTGGCACAGAGCCAGTGAACCCCCCACAGGTGGACCTCCCGCTGAGCAAGATCCCGTGAGGGTGGTGGACAAATGCCGTAGATAACTGACCACAGACCGCCAGACACACTGAGGATTTCTGCGTGTTTGCACAATACAAGGACACACACACGCGCGCGAGCGAGCGCGCGCGCGCGCACCACACACACACACACACCACACACACACACACACACACACACATCACACACACACACACACCAACACAGTGCGTGTGTGTGTGCGTGCGCGCGTGTGTGTATGTGTGTGTGTGTGTGTGTGTGGTGTGTGTCGAGAGAGAGAGATAGGAGACGAGAGAGAGAGAGAGAGAGAGGAGGGGAGGGAGAGAGATAGAGAGCAGACTCAGGGACGATCACTTCAAAATATTTTGGAACGGAAAGAGCGTGGCAGCATAATTACAGAGGAGCTGTAGCGACAAGTGCGGTGTTTGTGTGTTACACTCGACTCCCATACCTCTCAGAGGGTGTGTTTTGGAACGGAAAGGAGAGTAGAGAGGCGAGCGAGGCAGCATAATTTTCAGATGTAACTTGCTACTGACCGAGAGCGAAATATTGGTCCACCCGTCCCCTCCCAATATTTCTGTTTGCAAATCCTTTGGCAGCTAATCACTGTCCCCTGTACCTCTCAAGTGCGTGTTGGTACACTCGGACTTGTGGAATCTCTCTGCAAAAGTCTCTTGGAATCTCTCTCTCTCTCTCTCTCTGCTATAGATCTCTCTCTCTTGGAATCTCTCTATCTCTCTCTATGGAATTCTCTCTCCTCTTATCTCTCTACTCTATCTCTCTCTCTCTCTCTCTCTCTAGCTCTCTCTAGATCTATTGGAATCTCTCTCTCAAAATCGATTGTCTTGGTAATCTCTTTTGGAATTTTTTTTTGTTTGTCAAATTGTTCTAAAATGCTCTCTTATGCTCTCTCGCCTTATAGCACTCCCACCTTCTGCTCGCCTTTTGCTCCTCCACACATTCTCTCTCTCTTCTCTGCTCACTCCTCTCTATCTCTCTCTCTCTCTCTCTCTCTCTCTCTCTCTCTGCACCCTTACCCACACACTCCCTTCGCTCTCTGCGTCCTCTCTCTCTCTGTCTTGTCTGTATGGCTGGCTGTCTGGCTGTCTCTATCTCTCTCTCTCTCTCTGTCCTCGCTCGCTCTCTATTTTTTTTTCTAAAATTTAATTCCGAGTATTGTATTGTTAGTAGTTCTAGTCAACTTTTTGCATGCTTCCTTTGTTACCTCATCTTATATTCTGTTGTTGAACCCTACTCAGGGCGCGCGCGGACTGGATGTAAAAAAAGCACATCAGTGCTTATCTATTATCCTCGTAAATAAAGAATTTTGTCTTGTCTTCTTCTTGTATTGTCTTGTCTGTCTTCTCTTGTCTCTCTCTCTCTCTCTCTCTCTCTCTTATCTCTCTCTCTCTCTCTCAAAGCTCTCTCTCTCTCTCTCAAAGACAGAAACGCTTATTCTCGTTTCGAATTAAATGGAAACGTCAGCTTCAGATATAAATTCAGCACACTCTGACGCCACGCATATCTCACCCATATCAGTCCGGTTACTGTCATCATGGGCGTCAGTGTTATTTTTAGCCAGGGAGGCGCAGGAACACGTCGAAGGCGCATTGTGAACGAGGAGTCTTGATGATAGGAAACGGAAAAAGTCGACGTCAGAAAACAGGAAAGGGAAAAACGGATACGGTGAGCGCTGTCGACCCGTCCAGGTGATTACGGAAGGGTAAAGCGAAAGAAATCGCTTGGGTTTCTTAGATTTCACTTTAGTGCAGGACTTTTCCGGACTAAGTGGGTCCGAGACTTTTCTTTTGACAAGTTAAAGATCAATTACTTTTTGACAGTCTTATTTTATTGTTTTTATTCAAGCTAAAGATAAGTGTATGTAGCTGAGGAATATACATAATACTTCTGTCTCTGTCTCTCTGTCTGTCTGTCTCTCTGTCTGTCTTCTCTGTCTCTCGTCTCTCTCTCTCTCTCTCTCGCTCTCTCTCTGTCCGTCTCTTTCTCTCTGTATGTCTGTCTGTCTCTCTGTTTGTCTCTCTGTCTTTCTCTGTCTCGGTGTCACGTCTCTTTCTCTCTGTCTGTCTCTCTCTCTCTCTCTCTCTCTCTCTCTCTCTCTCTCTCTCACACTCACACACCACACACCACACACAAACACACACACACACACACACACACATTCATATTCACGCAGGGGAGATTGGGAGTCAGATACAGAGAGACAAGAGAAAGAGAGACAGACAGAGGAAAGGGAGAAATGCGACCACAGGGGGACCCACAGAGACAGAAAGATGATATGATTAGAAAGGACAGACAGACATACAGATAGAGGTAACACTGACAATAGCAGACACTGAGATAGGAAAGCAGAGACTAAAGATGAGAGTAACACGACAATTGGACACAATAGGAAAAGACAGAAAGCAGGGACGTGGAACGAAAACACACACACACGGGGACACACACACGACACACACACAACACAAACACACACACACACACACCACACAACACACACACACCACACAACACCTCAACAGCGATAGTTCAACAGTTTAGGGTTTAAAGTCGGTACTTTATTTCTATAGCCTATGGGATAGGGAAAGGATGGTACGTCACTTAACTGCGTCGTGCTGAGTGTCTGTCCATAGAGCGGGGGGAGAAGTGAGAGAGGGATCAGGGGAGTGTCGTGTGTTGTTAGGAAACAATCAGGCAGGAGGAATATAGTAAAGAGAAGTGGAGGAGGAAGATGGCCTGAGTAAAAAGAAAGTGAAGGAGGGAAGAAAATGAAAACCAAACCAAAACAAACATAAAAGATAAATAAACAAAGACAGAACAAAGAAGGAATGAAGGAAACTATGAAGGGAAGAAAGAAACTCCGACAGACAAATAAGTTGAGAGGCACAGTTTCACACATACACGCAAGCGTGTACAAACAACACACAAACACGCGCGCGCGCGCGCGCTTCGAACATCACACACACACACACACACACACACACACAACACACACCACAACACACACACACACACACGCCGCACACACACACACATCGCACACACACACACACACACACACACACACACACACACACAACACACACACACACACACCCACACACATTTGTGCGCTACACACACACGAGCAAACTCACTCTCTGTCCACNATTTCACAGTCAGTTGGGTGATTGAATATAATTGGTTTAGATAACCCAGGTTGCTAAGTGACATTAAGACATTTTTTTTTTTTGTTTTTTTCTTCAGTTTATGATGGTGTTTGTTGTTTTCTTTGGTGTGTTTGTTTGGTGTTGTTGATGTGTTTGTTTTTCATTGAATACTGTAGCCATGTGTACATATTTTTTTGATTGTTTGTACTCTTTGTGGCTGTTTACAACTGTAAAGATTCTGAAACATTCATTCACTGCTTTTTGTTCACAGTGATAATTTCAGACTGTAAGGCATTAGTTTAATTTTTCTCATACTTACCCGTCCAAACAAATGCATTATCTCCAATCAGTGCGGAACATTGCCATAACCTCAGGAAAAGGAGATTTCTGATCAGTGCACCCTATAATATGAAGCACCATGTGTATTTGTGGCAAAATTAGTTTTGTTCATCACCAATAGAAGCCAGCTTGAACATGATCTGTTCATTGTCCTTGTCAGTAC
>JADBJO010001874.1:102500-145000 GCA_016801955.1 Conus betulinus
GAATGGATGGATGGATGAACAGGATAAGTAAATGAATAAATGGATGGATGGATGCACAAACAGAATGAATGAATAGATGAACAGGATGAATGAATGGATGAAGATAATAAATGAATGGATGGATGAACAGGATGAATAAATGAATGGGTGGATGATAAACAGGATGAATGGGTGGATGAACAGGATGAATGAATGATGAATATATGATTGATAATAAATGAATGGATGGATGAACAGGATGAATAAATGAATGGGTGGATGATAAACAGGATGAATGGGTTGATGAACAGGATGAATGATATGAATATATGATTGAATGGATTGATGGGTGTGCAGAATTAGTCAATAGATGGATAAACATGATACATAAATGACTGGTTAGATGGACGGATAGATAGGACGGATAGTCAAACAAATCCAGTGAACAAAAAGAATAATCAAAATTGATGAACAGAATGTGTGGATGAATGAATGAATAAAAAAGAACAATCAACAGAAGAGTGAAAGGATGAATGACTTGACAGAAAGAATTAACAGAACGAATGAACAAATTTACAGAACAAATGATTGAACAGATTGAAATAATGAATGAATGATTTTTTGAATGAATGAATGGTATGAATAAACCAATGACAGAAAGGATAATAAAAGGAAAAGCAATGAAGTCAGGAAAGAAAATATGGGGGCATCACATGTATTTATCCGTCTCTTTTGGAAAGCTCTTTTTAAAATCTTAAAAACTCTTTTTTTTTTCTTTCCCAGCAAATTATGTACCAGACCTGCAAAGGTGCAATGAGGTGCAAATGCCCAACAAGATTTTTCTATCTGTGTACCTGTGCTGTACGCTTGTACCAGTGTAGATGCATTTAGTCTGAATAATTTGACTGCTCTGTAACCTTAAGTGTATTTTTGCATTGTCTGTTACGTGTGAAAAAGGAAACATGAACAATTCAAAAGTGCCTGAAATGGACAGTTATGTCAGCTCAGTAAGTTGATGACAAGTATTAATCCTGTTCCATTGTATAGCTTTGGAGACATTGACGTTTTGCACCTCCAAAAATTGCTGAATATGTAGCAGCATTTTTTTTTCTTTATTAAAACACTGTAATATACATGATGCATACTATACAACAGAGACGAGAAGTAAGCAACAGCTTTTGTCCACTGCATGTAGGGCACATTTTCCTCCTTTGAAGTGTACGCTGCAGTGAATACAGGAGACAAAAAAAGCTTTTCCCATTCATTTCAGAATGTCTTTAGCTCTAGAGCTCTGTTCCCAAATGTAAGAATGAAGGCCTCATCGTTGTTCTCTTCTCCCACTTACAGGCAAGGTGGCATTGTTCCACATTTATTATCATCTTGTTCTCATCCCTCCCTCATATGCAACACACAGTCAGTTGATTTTACAGAGAACAATTTTCTGCTTGCAGTTGAGTTTAACAGTCCAGATAACAACAAATGATTTTCAGGTATTTCACACCAGTATAGCCTTAATTGGCAGTCTAAAGCATGTTACTTGGGAGATGACCAGAGATTCTAACTGCATAATATTTTATTTGTACTGCAAACATTTTATCTGCACTGTGAAACTGAAACAGAATGAGAGAGAAAGAGAGAGAGAGAGAGAGAGAGAGAGATGATGATAGAGGTTAATTCAGTTAATGAGGGGATGACTATAGATATATAGTGCAAATAAATTTGGTCTTAATGTTTCTCATCAGTGGATCCAAAGCTAGCACCTTGTTTTCCCTTTCTTCTTCTTCACATGATGTTTTTTTTTTCCCTTGTCCCCGTTTGGGTGACAAAAGCCTGTAAACAGCCAGTTGAACTTAAATGTTTACTCTCACAAATTAGGATTTCATTTGATCTCTTACACTGTGACCATTTTCCACCCACCCCCTCCCCAAACTGATAAGAAATTGTCCTTTGCATAGTCCAATATGAAATCTCTCCAGCTGTCCATATCCAAAAAATCATCAATAAATTATTCCTTTGCATGTTTCAACATAAAAAGAATCCCCAGCTTTCCATTACTGTAACCACTAAAATTACGCAAATTCATCAGAATTGGATAACTCAAAATATGACATGACAGCTTCTTATTCAGAAATTTTCGTACATACATATAATTTTTTAAAAATTCATGTATCTAGAATTCAAGGAAGAGGAGGAGGGGGGAAGTCTCAGTCCCGACAAAGCCGTGGAAGCCGTAGCCGCAGCCAATCAAGAGAAAGACGCAAGTCGCGAGAGTCCCGACACAGCAGTCAGTCAGATGATGAGCGGCTTCGGCAGCAGTCCAAGTCCCCGCAGCGGCATGCATCGACAACGCCCAGCAAGGAGCATACGCAGCTCTCGTCAAGGCACAGCTCGAAGTCACCAGTCCTCGGTAAGGTCACTCACAAAGACTGTGTATTTTCTGTGCAGGATTGGAGAAGGCTAAGGTGGACTTTGGGAATCATATAATGTACCATATCAAGCTCTTTTTAAAGTGTCAAGTCTGCTGGTCTTGTGTCACCAAAATTTCATGGCTAACACCACACAAACATTTCAGTGTATGCTGTTTGAGATAGTGAAGTTAAACCCTTTTTATTTTTTCTTTTTTTTAAGATATTAGAGACCATTTGTGACAGAAGTTATTGTAGACATTTTGTTTGAGTCAGTAGTTACAATTTTTGTTCAAGAGGAATGACGAAAAGAGGAAGGGATAATGTTTTTGTTAATGAGATCGGGACAAACTATCTGTTTAAGAGGTAGGAATAGAATGTTTGTTGAAGAGCTATGGTCTGACATTCTGTGAAAGAGGTAAGGACAGAATGTCTATTTGGGATAGAGTATTTTGTTTGAGATGATAGGGCAAGATTGTTTGAAAAGGTAGGAATACTTGTTTGTGAAGGTCGGAATAGATTGTTTGAGCAGGTAGGAATAGATTGTTTGAAAAGATAGGAATGGATTGTTTGAACAGGTATGAATAGATATTTGAAAAGATAGAAGTAAATTGTTTAAAAATGTAGAAGACCATTTGAAAAGGTAGAAAAATTGTTGAAAAGGAGGAACATTGTTTGAAAGGTAGGAATAGATTGTTTGAAAAGGTGGGAATAGATTTTATGAAAAGGCAAGAATAGATTATTTGAGAAGGTAGGGATGGATCATTTGAAAAAGCAGGAATAGATTGTTTGAAAAGATTGAGATCTCTTGTTTGGAAAGGTAGGAATAGACTGTTTGAAAAGTTAAAAATAGTTTAAGAGGATAGGACTATATTGTTTGAGAGGGTAGCGACAGGATAGGGAGGTTTGAAAATAGGGTTGTTTGAAAAGTTAGGCATAGAAGATTGTTTAAAAGAATAGGAATATATTGTTTGAGAAGGTAGGGACAGATGTTTGAGACTGTAAAAATAGATTGCTTGAAAACATAAGAATACTTGTTTGAATGGGTAGGAATATATTGTTTGAGAGGATAGGTACAGATTATTAGAAAGGGTAGAGATATATTGTTTTAGAAAGTAGAAAGATATTGTTTGAGAAAGTGGCAATCAATTGTTTGAGACAAGGTAGGAATAGATATCTGAGAAGGAAGGAATAAATTGTTGAAGAGGTTGTTGATAGTACTGTCCACATCCATGAAGTCAACATTTTCATTGTGTTCAGAATATTTTGTCTATTTCATATGCAACAGTATTAATTTTTTTTCCCCATTTAATCATTTAAATATTTATTTTCATTTCATTGTATTTTTTAATTGAAAGAACATTTATCACTCTCTGTATGCATTTATCTTTGAATATATGTGTCCAATCCAGAGGATGAAAGGTCTAGGAGCAGGTGATATGAATGTTTCCGTCTTCAGGATGGATTACGATGGTTCCCATAAGCTGCTTGTAAAGGGTTTGATATTTGTAATATATTTCGCTGATTTTTCATCCATATTTTCTCTCTTCTGCCGTTCCTTTCCCCTCCACCCCCACCCCCATCCCCCCTTTTCTTTTTCTTTTTGAATTGAATCTTTGCCAGGTCATTAATGTAATGACAGAAGAATTGTGAGCCTGCACTTGTTTTCCCCCGTTACTAAATTGTTCAACATAATGTGTGTGAGTGTGTGTGTGTGTGTGTGTGTGTGTGCGTGTGTGTGTGTGTGTGTGTGTGTGTGTGTGTGTGTGTGTGTGCGTGTGTGTGTGTGTGTGTGTGTGTGTGTGTGTGTGTGTGTGTGCGCAAGCGCACGCACGTGTGTGTGTGTGTGTGTGTGTGTGTGTATGGTTGTCTGTTTTCAGAATAGTACCTTGCAAACACCACGCTCAGCCCTCAAGTCTCCCCATTCTGGAAGCCCAGAGTCCTCGGAAAAACACCACTTTTACCAGTTCTACCAAATGAAGAACAAAGTATTCTGCTCATTGTACAGTAGAACCTGTCAAACATTCTCCAGAAATCCTGGTTCTTAAATTGGGAGAGTCTTGATTTTGGAGAGACGGTTCAAGTGTTTGGCAAAGAGAGAAACTGTTTTCCCTTATACTGAAGGTGATGCGCTTCTTAAAGAGAGGTGTCATTATTTTCATTTTTGTTGTTTTTCTTTTTGTATGTGTGTGTATATATGAAGTTTTTGCTGCAATTACTAGACACTAACAACATAGAATGCCATCACTGGTTGAGTCTTTGTGTGATGGGTCCAAACTACTTCACTCCCCAAGCAATAAACCTGCAGAATAAAACTGTCTCCCTTTTTGCCCCCCCCCCCCCCCCCCCCCCCCAACGAGAATAAAGTTGTCTCCCTTGTCCCTATACTATACATTTAGATGTCCCTGATTTCCACACATGATCAATAAAGGTGTCTTCCCTTTCACCATGCTCTGTATCCTTGTCTGAGACTGGTTACCAGTTGCGAAAGTCATCAGGATAACATACCTGGTATTGTCCCCCTCCCCAACCTATCTCCTCCATCCCCACCCTCTCCACCCACTTTCCCAAAATGAAGAAAAAAAAAATGAAAGAAAAGCATGTGAGGGTAGGGAAGAGATTTGAAGTAGCAGGGGATGTGTGTGTGTGTGTGTGTGTGTGGGGGGGGGTTACATGGGTGGGGGAAACAAACGAAACAATTTTGTGCAAATAGCCATTGTGTAGATTTTCTCACAGAGATTCTGAGATTGAAAAAAAAAGAATATATCAAAGTAAAATAGTAATGCAAACAACCACAGGGCAGATGTGCAAAATTCAAGTAAGGCAGATTCTGAACACAAGTTTGAAACAAAAATGTTCAAGTGACTGACGTGCAGATGCCAAGGTTTCAGCTCACCTGCTCATGGTGAATACAAAGATGATGTGGTTGGTGGTGCCAGTGGTGATGGCGATGTTAGTGTTTCACCCCTATGATGTGGCGGACAAGGCATTGATTAGGCGTCATCCATGCTTATCATGATTGATGTGAAACAGAACTAGTGTCCCCATCTCCTCCGTCCATTGACATGACCTGCTGTTGCCTGTAACTGAAAAAAGGAAATAAAATGAGGATTTGAATGTGAAATACTAATCTTGAGTGTCTTTATTTCTTTCTCTGTCTTTGCCCCTCTGTCTGGCTTTCCGTCTGTCTGGCTTCCTTTCACTCTCCGTCTCTGAGCAAAGCATGTGTTTGCTTATGTGTTACCCTTGGAAATTAAAATTATCATCATAAGATTATCATCATCTGTCTCTGTCTCCCTGCGTGTGGCTATGTGGGGGGTATGCGCACGCACATGGTGTGTGAACAAGCGTGTGTTCATGTGTTTACTGATAATGTACGCGTGTGTACGTGTGTGTACGTGTGTGTGTGTGTGTGTGTGTGTGTGTGTGCTGGCCAAACAGCATAATGCACACTGTGAGTGTGCAGACTTATACAAACCAACGTACACACACACAAAGCTCCGAACACACACACTCCCACACACCCACACCTGCTCTTCTCTCCGTCACATACACACTCACACACCAGAGTCATTCCTGTAAGGCATGGCTCCTGGGATTTGGGATGTGGCAGCAGAAGCAATGAAGAGAAGTTACCAGGGGATATACTCATAATGGATTTCTATGACATTAGACAAGGTCAGCCAGTTTCCATGTCCGCAAGCACCAGTACTACAGCATCACTGGGAAAATTCTGCAGTGGATTGCCATTTCCTGCAAGACAGAAAACAGGCTGTCATTTTTGGTGGAAGGAAACACCAGGGGACTCCAGAGTCCCTCCATGTTCAGTCTTAGAATCCTGTCTCTTCCTGCTTTGCGTTGATAACCTGCCATGAAGTCTGTTCTCAACTGCGCGCCTGTTTATTGACGACACCATTTGCCACACAGATGTCAGTGCAATCAGTGACCAGCTCGATCTACAGCAGTCCATGGGCTGCCCAGTTACAAGAAGACAAAATTATGTTCTTATCAACCATGCAGGCGTTGTATGATATCCAGTTTTCCAGCTGGTCTACAAAAGATCAGTGCAGACCACCGCAGATCCTAGAAAGATTAAGCCAAAAAGTTATCAAGATTGTCTAGATCTAACTCCGGTAGGCCTATACGCGTAAAATCATACGACTCCCGGGATTGTGGGGAGAGGGGTTAGGGTCGAAGAAAAAAAGAAAGAGTAGCTGGCGGGGATGGTGGGGTGGGAGTCCTCTCAAACCCTGTTTCTCATTCCTCTGTGTATCGCATGAAGTAACCTAAAGCTATTAGGCCTACGGGTCCTCAGTGTGTCGCTCTAGACTAGCCTAGTGCAGGCCTACAGGGGGCGCCCTCCTTCCAATTGAGCAGACGATCAGCTGACGTGTGGGAGGAGCTCGAGGACTTGGATGTGCTGGTCACAGCCCATACGAGTTGTCAAAGCTGCTTTGCGCGTACTTTTCCTTTTATTTTTTTTTTCACAGTATAATTGAGTTTAGTTATATCGCTCGGTCTTCTTTTTTTTTTTTTTACTCACACGACGAGGCTCATCGATTGAAAATCTGGACCCTTGAGTGGGATTTTTTTTTTCTTCTTTTGCTCATTCCTTGTGGGTGAAGACTTGTGTGTCGCAAGACTTAACTACACAAATCCATTAGAATTCAACGAAAATGTTTTTTTTAAGGAAAACCGGGATCGGACTTGTTGATGGCTGTATCATTCACCAAGGTTCCATCTGATTAAAAAGACAGAAGGTTGCTGGATAAGAACAAAACTGAAAGAAATAATTAAATAACGCACGCGGAGTAATCTGGGCGCGGAGCAGCTGATCGCAGAGGCTTGCTTATCATGTCCATTGACCCGTCCAGATGGAGATCTTATCTGCTGAAGAAGACGCTGTATTTTCCAAATCGCCAGACGACTTTGTTGGTAATGTGTTGCTGCTTGATGATATATCACACCGCAAGCGTCATCATGAGAAGCAACCCAAACTCAGATCTAAACATCCTGCAAGTTTGCAGTCGCCACCCCAAAAAAGAAAGCTTTGTCACAATGATTGTGTTGACAAATCGCCTACGCAGATGCCAGTAAACATGTCATTGGACTGCTTTTTTCACTCGACGCCAAAGAAACCTGCTCGTCCTTTGGGGAAACGGACAGCCTTTTGGCAAAAGAAGAAACCAAGCGACTCTTGCTTCGTTGTGAAATCCAAGGAAATGAAGATGTTTTTCAATTAACTGGTGAGTTGCAATCAAAATACGGATGTAGTTTTAGCGACCTTATGAAAAGTGTTTCAGTTGTAGATTTTCTGTTTTTCTTTCTTTCTTCATTTCAGGTTTTTAAAATGAGTTTACACCTATTTAGATTTAGGGGCGGATTCATGATATGGTTTTTGCATATCCTATAGGATGTATACATTTACTTTTGAATTTCTTTGCCAGAGTGGTGGTGTATTATGTGTAAGAGTAACAAGAAATCATTTTGAAGAGTCCAAAAGTTTAACACACCCAAACGGGAATTTACCAGATATATGTGTGTGTTCTGACATGTAATGCACCTCGTCGCCTTGCAGTTCCATTTATTTCAAGGTAACAAAGATTTCATGACGAAGCTTCTTTTTTCCCCACTGGAAGTGTAGCAGAGTTTATATATTTTCATCTAATTTTAATGTTTAAGCAACCACTCTGACAAAACTCACCAAGAGCAGGCACAATATGTCAGAATTGAAGATTTTGCATGTCTGTGTTTACATTTTATTTGTTTTTGAAATTATAAACTTTCAATGTCGTTTTCATGTGGCAATATACAGTTGTCTTTTACAATCTTGATTTGTAAAATGTACTTTTCTGTGATTTTGCCAGTTCATTTGTTTACATGGGGTTTTCAAATGTAATAACTAACTTTAGTGACAAACAATACAGTAATTTCTGTTTTCAAAATTCTTATTGTATTATTTCAGGAACTTAAACTTGATGTAAAGTCAAGACCATTTGGGATGCAAAGGGCACTTTCTGTACAAATTTGTATCGCAGCCTGCTAGTTATGTGCTTCTAATTTCCTCTTGCAATTTCTTATGTTTCTGTCACACCTTCACTGTGGTCTCACCACCACCTTTTCGTTCATTTAACAAATAAAATTCTTTCTTCATATTTCATTCTTGTTGTTTTCGTTGTTCTGAAAGTTTGTATTCAATTTCTCACTCATTACAATTTATATCATCTGGAAAACTAGGAGTAATACTATTGGTAAAAACATTTTACAGAGTGCACTTTAGCTGTATTGTCTTTAGTGTCTATTGGCCAACATGAACCATTTCTTTTTTCATGTGTTGCACTGTTATCCCCTCCCCCTTTTTTTGTGTGTGTGTATCTGTTGTCTCATCTGTGTCAGTGGCATTGCACCTTCCTGCTTCCCGTCCACCGCCACCTGTCTTATCCTGCCACAGCTGTGGCAGTGGCAATCCACAGAGAGCAAGTCGCCAAGTGGAAATCCATCAGAGAAGAAACTGCATTCCTGCTGAGCACTTCATTGATGTTCAGTGGTGACTTCTGATCCAACATCCACAGGACGCTGACTGTTATATAGTATTAGGTAGGCCCCTTACAGATGACACTAATGTTAAGACAGGGAGCCAGCTTGAGCAAACTCTTCAACATAGGGTGCCACCAGGTCCATTCAGTGACAGTCCCATATATGTTCAGATGATAGGTGAGACACTTTATGGTCAGCTAGCCTATTGAAATGAATCAGTGTAAATCATCTTGGAGTCTTGATTGACAATACCCATCTTGCACAGAACCGGATGAAGATAAGTAATTGCTCGTTCATTTTCATTGCCCTGAGTGTTGTGTTTTTTGCCTGTAGAATACCTAGGATGTTGAAACGCATCATGTTTGTCTTGTGATTTGTTTGTCTATGTTTTTTGGCAGAACCTTAAAAATGATTTTTCAAATTTGTGCACATAACAGTTACTCTCAGTAGCATCTTCTTATCAGTGGCATAGATGTGGAGAGGAAATCAAAAACAATTCACCGTGAGAGCAGGGCATGAAGGGCCACAGAGTTTCAGACCTTTCCTTTTTTTAAACTGATCACTGAGGATGAGGATAATGAATATGATGCTACAGATTTCTATTCTGGTGTGAAACTGCATGACATGGCTATATTATCTGCTTACTTTTATCATAATTCTGGGGTCAACCAAGCATGAGAGATACAGACACCTGCGGTGTTGGTCAGAAATTTTGAGCAAAACCCAGAAATACATCCATTAAGTGGATGAAACTCAAAGGTGTGGCCCCACTCTTCCTTACTCAAGTTACTGTGCACTTAGCAAACTCTCTCGATAGGAGTCACTCAGCCAGAAAAAAATAACTAAATGGCTGTGACCAGATTCAAACCCATGAGCTCCCAGTGTGAAGTCCATAATGCTAACCACTTCCCTCTGTGCTGGTATCTTTTCTTTTTTTTTCTTTTTGTAATATCTGGTATGATGAATTAAGCAGAATGATGCTTTAAGCACAGTATGGTTTTATATGCCTTAATGTAATACTTTAAATGGCCTGTTTTTACTGTTAACTGTATTCTTCAAAGAGAGGACTTTTTGTATGGTGACACTCTTGATGAGACACTTCATGGTCAGCTAACCTATTTAGATGAATCGGTGTAAATCATCTTGCAGTCTCCGACAACAACATTTACAGGGTGCTGGGGTTAGATGGGAGGCATTTGATCAAGTTAAAGACTGCTTATTCTGAAATTGGCAGATAAGTCTTTTTAGTGACACTGACTGCACCAATGTGTTGTATTGTTACATTGAATCTGTTGGAAAATGTTCACTTAACTTTACATTCTAATTTGTTTTGATATTCATTGGCTGTTTTATTGATGTTTGCTTCAGAGGATGAAGTCATCAGTCAGTTCCTGAGTCACGATGGGCTGTTGTAAAGTTGCTGACAAAGTATGTTCGGGTTAATCTGCTTTGCCATGTGTACATTACATATATGTCTGCTATTGAAAGTCCTTTTTTGTTCAGTTAAGGAGGCACTTTGTATATTACATATTATTACTACTATTGAAAAATCCATTTTTGTTTTGAGTGAGGTTGCAATTTGTTGCTTAATCTTCTATGATGAAATGTAATGCACAATATCAACTTTTGTTTTTTAACATTTTCAGCCATTTTACCGCATTTGTAACATTTTTGCTGGTTCATACTTGCAGCTGCTATTTT
Organism: Conus betulinus; assembly: GCA_016801955.1. Lineage (NCBI taxonomy): Eukaryota > Metazoa > Mollusca > Gastropoda > Neogastropoda > Conidae > Conus > Conus betulinus. The sequence continues at coordinate 113,123 of JADBJO010001874.1, forward strand.
CTCTTCATTACAAAAACAAAGTTCTGGAATGTTGATGTTTAACTGGGACAAACTGCAAAAAAGTAAGCTTTTTTTCTTTATTGTTACTTTGTTGGCTATCCTACATCCAGCATCATTTAAGTGGTAGTGCTGTCAAGCTGCCTATTTTGACTCCCCAATGCACACAAAAACCATATTTGTCTTTATGCAGTCCTATCTGGTGTAAGCGCTTCAAGAAGAATAAGTTAGTGCAAGCCACTCCAGAGAGAAGAACTTGCACTGCTGTAGAGTTACTTCAGTAGTATTCAGTAATGCCAGTTTTTAGTTAAATTACACACGAAACTACCTGCTTAAATTAGACACTTTGAAAAAAGGGAAAGAAGAAAAAAAAATAACCTGTTCTGCATATGTGACATTCATGTTAGCATTTTCCCCATTTTGTTGTTTGCTTGCAGACAAAGTGAGCTTAGATGTAATCATTTTGCATCGGTTGTCTGTGTCCCTTACATTTTCTCAGAAGCTCCAAATGGCGAAATTAGCAGAATTGCAGATATTCATCAGATAGGCAATCTTTGCTCTTTTGAAGATGCTAGTCACCGGTCAAGATGAAACTACTCATATTCATTAAAAAGGCTTTTGAAAACAATTCAGTTTTGCATCTTTCATTCCTCCATTCTGATTCTTTGTGAGACTTGTATAGTGCCTGGGTCATGTTGATATAAATTCAGTGGGAATTCAAGGTTAGAGGACAAAGATCAATGGCAGAATGTTACAAATTGAAAATGCTTGTATGCTTTGGTGATCTTAAAGACATTAAAAGCTCTGTTGATCAAACTGACAGGTCATGGTTGTAACATGACTCAAAAAGAAAGTTTAATCTAATTAGAGCCATGTTAGAATTCGGACATTTCAGCCATTCAAGTGCGTTCAATAATTGGCTATAGCCAGTCTTGAATCAACTGGAAGTCAAGATCAAAGGTAGAAGATAGGCTCACAACATGATGCGATTCAAAATAGTGTCCTATACAGGGCTAGAAATTCTCAGATTCTCCTGGGGAGAAGTAGTTAAAAATTTTACTTGTCCTCGTAAATTTCTACTTGCCCTCCTTAAGTAAAGAAATGGTTAACATAATTAGATGATGGTAATGTGATGCAAAGTCAGCTGACATAAGCAGTATCTGTATATGGAAAAGAGACAATGTAATAGTTTAGTAATTCAGTAAGGAGAACTGAAATTATACCAGCCATGTGGAATAAGTCTGTCGTTTCTTTGCTGACCAAACGCAATGCGTGCATACTGCTAACACATTTCATTGATAGAACATGCTTTGTGCTAAATGAGACAACACTTTGTTGAGATTCCCTTTTAAGAAAAACATGCGGATTGTAGAGGTATGGAACTGAAAAAGGGGATGAGAGTAAAGGGACTGGTCTGTATTGAAGCAGACTGTTAAGTTACACTTTCACTGACACAAATTAATTGCCAACAGACAAGTAGGGAAGGAGCCCATTTTCAGTTGCCCTGTTGAAGATTTAGCTGTCTGGACACAATCAGGTAGGTTGTAATTCCAGACCCAACTCTAGCAAGTTAAAGCCTCACTTTGGAGCTCGTATTTGTTTTTTTTTGTTGTTGTTGTCATCGTTTTTTTAAAATTTTGTTTTTGTTTGTAATTTCTGTGGTGAATGTAGTAGATGTAAGACAAGTCATTTGAGATGCTGCTGCCTTTAATGTTTTTAAACTGAGGAGCTTGTCATGAGTTTCAAATGATATGATTTGGTCTGTAAGATTGCCATCGTCATTTAGTCTGGCCCTGTATATATGTATATTCATAATGTATCTCTCTTTTCTTCTTTTTGTTTTGTTTTGTCTTTTTAAAAAACACTGAAGATACTGAGCTTGACTCAGTCATGACTTATTTTTAATATAAAGCTTTCATTACCTATCTTTTTGGTGTATTAGAACTGTCATAATGAATGTTAGCAATGTAAGGGAAATAAAATACTTTCCCAAGAGGAGTAACACCCCTAATTTTACACATACAGATGCATACCTGGCAGATACTCTACATTGCATGCATGGGTAAAGGCAAATAAATACAGAAATGCACATGCAAGAATAAGAAAGTGAACATTTTGGAAATGACAAAAATGTAAACCACCTTTTCTTGTATCGATGATAATTGGCTCTTGATGTGCTTGTCAGTATGTGTGTTAGTAGTTTTGTTTATTTTTCATATGTTTTTACCTTTACTAACTTGTGACCCACTCAGAGCCCTGAAATGTAAAATGTTTTTATGCCATTGAAACAATTTGTGTGCAGTATCTTCTTGCCATGGTGTTTGCCTACTTTAAACGGGCAAATCTGTCATTGTGGGAGTACACAAGACTTAACTTCTTTATCGCTCTGTGAGTACTTTTAATTTGTATGCACACACCATGGACTTAAGTGTAAATCGGCACATGTACACATGCATACAAGCATAAACACATAGGCATAATACACACACACACACACACACACACACACACACACACACACACACACACACACATAACACGCACTTAAATTCAGTCCCATTTAAAAAGCTGTAAAGAACACTTTTCTGCATCCATGATAAGAAAGAAATTGCTGTCCATGTAGATTTGTAATCCCCCATATTCTTGACATAAGAACTTTGTAATCTTCTGTGTTTGAGAACATCCTAGTGTTGTTTGCATGTGTACATCAGATCGTGTTCAAAAAATTTGTACAAGTTTTAACCACATATCTGTATTTTTATATATATATATATATATAATCTTTATCCAGTAGTAGAAGAAATGTAGAATAAGATATATCTGTTGAGACTGGTTCAGAACTTAAAACAAAAAGAGTATTTCTTTATTATGGGTCAAATATATTACTTATCAGAATACAGCAAAGTGGTAAAGAACACTAAAATCTAGATTTAGTTTTTAAGCGTATTTGATATTAGTGCCTGCTAAAAGGTGAAGTAACTGAAACACTTTAAATATGTATCAAAAACAAACAAGACCAGGTTATGCACATGTTGTCTTCGAATTGTAAGTGAAGACCATCTTCAAAATAATGCAGATACTTGGCAAACGATGTGGAGGAGGATGAAGAAGAATTAAAGTATGAAATATTTCCCTGGGCCCTGGGCAAGAAGTGGAAGGACAAGTATCCCCAGTTCCTCAAGAAACGAGACAAACTGCTGCGACTCATTGACTACAAAGCGATTGTCAGCCGACGCTGTTCAGATGAGGTAGGTTGTGGATGTGAGGATGCTTGTTGGTGTTAATCGATAGGTCTGGAAAAAACAATCGATTCAAAAAGGCATTTCTGATCATACCATCTTTTACTTTTTCAGTCTTCTTTGTGAAATAGACAAAAGTGCTATTTCCTTCTGGGTTTCATCAGTAGCAAGTCTTCAGTATAAAATGACCATTGACTAAGAGTTGTCTGCCATTATTTTACTGTGTTGGTCATTGGGCTTGTCAATCAGCTAATCACTGCTGCCTCTTATTAGGTTTATGTTGTCTGTTAAGCAGATGTTGGTGGAGATATTCTGCTCCCAGATTAGATGGTAGAGTTCCACTGATGGGGAATTTCTCTCATGATGTGTCCAAGGAAGAGATTGAAGGGAGACGGAGCAAGGAAGGACATCAGTGAATTCCAGCCATGGCAGGGAAGAAGCTTCTAGTCTTATTCAGGATGACAGCACAGATGGCAGAATTATGTATGACTCCAGAGGTTCTCATTAATGTATAAAATTTTCAGGACATGATATTTGCTGCAGTTCCATACTATGGATTTTTTAATTTCATTTTTGCCCCAATGCCAGTTTGAAGTCTGTGTCAAGATCTCTTTCTCTCTCTCTCTCTCTCTCTCTCTCTCTCTCTCTCTCTCTCTCTCTCTCTCTGAGCAAAGGCAGACATGTATGTGTTTTGGAGAAACGAGAGAACTTGAAATGCACTTAAAATCTGCCTTCAGCCCAGCTTTCTTAAAAAATGATCTGAAGAACAGAAAATAATCTGAAGAACAGAAAAGCTTCCCCAAATCCACCATCTGCCATGGCACAATGGTTAGCTTCTTAGATTCCCAGTTAAGAGATCATAGGTTCAATTCCAATCAGAACCATCTATTTTTTAGGATTTTTTCTTTTTTTTTTTTTTTGCTGTCCCAACCTCTGCGCCACCTCAGAGGCAGTGCACCCACGCCGCTCATTCCGACACCCTGTCCACAGCCATGGCCCCGGTCGGGCCCGCCGCAGCCCGGCACCAGCAATCCACAGGCAGCAGTCAATGTCAAGTCGTCAGGAGGCAGCCCACCGGAGGAGACACTGCACTGCCGCTGAGTCACTTCAGTGGTGTTCAGTGGCGCCTGTTCTGATCTAACATACGCAGGACACCACCTACTAAGCCCCCTACTGACGACAATAATTGCTTAGTCGCGGAGCGGCGCGTGAGTGAGCTCTCCCTCCGGAGGGCACCACCATGTCCGTCCAACGACAGCCCCCATGGACTCGCCGATACCGCTGACCCCGACGGAACCAAACCAAGCCACAGACGTGGAGAGGACATCGAAACTGAGGTCACCATGAGAGCAGGGCATGAAGGGCCACAGAATTTGAGACTTTTTTTTTTATGCTGATCGATGAGAATGAGGATGATTATGATGATGCTACGGATTTCCATTTCGGTCTGAGACTACATGACAGGGCTGTACTCTACACTTCCTTTCATATATATACATCCTGGCATCAACCAGGCCCTGAGAGATACAGACACCTGCAGTATTGGTCAGGAAATTTGAGCAAACTCTCAGAAACGCATCCATTAAGTGGATGAAACTCGACTGTGTGGTCCCAGTCTTCCCAACTGAGTCCGCAGCAACTCAACTCTGGGTAGGAGCCGGTCGGGGCAGAAAAACCCACATGACTTCTGATGGGATTCGAACCCATGACCTCCCAGCTGGGAGTCCGCAACGCTAACCACTTCGCCATGGCGGCTGGTTTTTAGGATTTTTCTGTTTGGACCAGATTATACACCGTTTTGAGTTTGCAATCGTCAGTAGGGGGTAGCAGGTGGTGTCCTGTATTTGTTGGATCAGACTAGGCGTCACTGAAGTAACACCACCACAGTGCAGTGTCTCCTCTGGCAAGATGCCTTAGGATGACTTCAAAATGACTCTCCTTGTTGAGTGCCGGTTCCAGACTTGTGGCGGGACAAGCTGGGGTGTGATTGTGTACAGGAAGCCAGAGTAGAAACATGGAGGCTATGTCTGTGAAGTGGCACAAATGATGGGACAGCAAGAAACAACTTCCCAAAATCCTGGTACCCTTTTACAAGTCAAGTGTTGAAATACTCTGTACAATGTCTGAAAAAAGGTGTGCTTACGGTACACAACAGAAATGAACCAGGCACCCTGGAGATTCCGTCTCAATATCGATAAAGACAAACCAAATGATGTATGAAATAAGACCATCGCCTGCCTCCTGACCTTGTTTATGCTCAACAGAAAGCTGTGTTCTATTCTTCTGTGCAGATGTCAGAGATGGACAGACCAGAAAGAAGATAGAAATAGCCAGCCTGTTTTAAACGAGTGAATAGCCCAGGATATCCCAGATCTTCTCTATTATTCAGAGGATAAACCAGGGATAGAGGCAGCATTTGGTGTTGCATTGATGTCTTTGTGGGTACCCAAGGTCTGACTAGTGTGTTGGGCTAATGCGTAGGTCAGACATCTGCTAGGTCATAGCCATGAGACCTTTCTCTTAAATTCTCTCATCTTAGTCATTAATTCATTTATCCATCAGCTTTAAATCCTGTGCTGTGTGGTCTCGAAATTTAACAGATGTGGTGTAGTGTATATGGACTAGTCCTCACATAGTGACATCCCCTTGATGAAACTGAAACTGAAGCTTTGTAAGACTCAAGACTAAGACAGTTTCACTGTGAGGGCAAAAGTTTCTATACTTTTTATGTTGTGGTATGACATGAACTTTTTTTTTGCAATAAATTTTATTTGTATGATCAACCAGAATTTTATGATATCTTTACATAGATCCCAAAATCACAATGTGTTGATACTTTTTTTTCTTTCAATCATGGTAAACTTGAGTCCTTAATACTTGTTCATGCACCGATCCAAGTTTTTCCCAAAGCCAACATATTCCAAACCAGTTTGGAGAGTCATCATCATGTGAATGCTGTTATCAGCTAGCTGACAGTTCAGATGCCTTTCCTTCACCTGAATGAGGACTGTCATGACAGTACTGAGAACATATATTTACAAAGCGAGTTTTGCTTCAGTAGCTCCATTTTGTTTTGATTTATTGATCGGCACTTTACAAAGAACACCTAAAATGCCAGAGCACCAATCGTTGGGGTCGACACAAAGGAAGGCTGCAAAACTTGGACATTGCAAATTGTATAAGGAATGTTCGAATCTTTAGAAAAATGTAATTGGACTGTGTAGAGTTGAAATAAACGTTAAACATGTACCCTTCTGTTTTGAGTATTCAGTCCATCTTGTGCCTATGTCCATCCTAAGATGTAGCCAATGTTGTCACATATAAAAACCCCAAGAAAAGGGGTAAGTTCCCCCCTAGGAAAGAGAAAGACTCGGGCTTGAGGCCTGTGCCGACAGAGGAATCTCCCCTGACCTTAGCTGGTTCATTGTAGAATAAACTCCGAGAATCTATCCAGTTGTATTCCAGGAGTTTGTGTTGTATGCTAGTTGTGTAGATTAATGTTAGTAACACACAGACATGACCCCTTTGCCTGATGTGGAAAAGGAAATCCAGACAGTTATTGAGGCCACATCACTCACCAGTAAATACCAGATGAGTAGCTACTCCAAGTCAACAGGTCATGTATTTTCATCCATAGATTGAATTCAGAATCCTTTAATCATGTACCATCAACATTAACATGGTTCATGCATATTTACAATCGGTTTTAGACTCAGTAGAGCTTTTTTGAACTGCAAAAACACCACACTAAATTCTTGTTAACACAAATTATATTCCTTGGGTCAAAAATTACTTCTTACATTTCAATACTGGTCAGCACAAAATATGATCAACAAGAACTGATTTTTTCAATCCCTTGCAGCTTAAGTTAAGTCAACTTATAACATTGTTCATTGTTTTCCATCATTGCAAAAATGGTGGTCTGGTGGTTTTGAAAGGTACAAAGAAAGTAAGCTGCCTCCAGTTGCCCAGATCTTATCAAAAGTGTGATAAAATTTCAGCTTCTGAGGCCTTTGGCCCTGGTAGCCCCCCTTCTTTTTCTTTTTTTTTTTTCTTTTTTTTTTTTTCTTTTTTACTGGTTAACCCATGTAGTTGGCAAAAGCATTTCCTGTTATACATGTAGACAGCATGACAGAGGGCTGGTCTACACAAGCACAGTTCAAGGGAAGTAACTGCAATTTTAGTCCCTTTTTAAGACGTTGTTTCCTTGGGGGAGTTGTCCCCCTTGAGTGGTTACACGAAGGTTGGAATTGAAGATAATGTGTTTTGATTTGGTTCAAGTTACTACTTTTTTTTCTTTGTATACAAAAATCTTGTTGGGAAAGTTACTAGAGGTAATTATTTTGGGGGGTTGAAATAAATTAATTTCAGGGAAATAATAACCAAGTTCACCAACTACTTCCTGTTTCCTGACAAGTTCCACATCCTATTTCCTGTTCCTTGACATAGCAATTTCCTGCACATTTTTGACCGGCTGGGAGAGAGAGAGAGAGAGAGACACCTTGTCTGCCTAGAGAGAAAAAACAAAGTTGGCAGAGTGGTCTTTTAATTCAAGGGGCCATTTTTTCTTCGTCTTCGTCGTTTTTCTGCCCAAAGCTTTTTTTCCCACTTACCCCTGCCTCCCTCCAATCTTGCCCAATTACCCTCATTTACCCTGCACCCAAAGCTGTCCCTTGTCTAGTCTGCAACTATCAATACTCTGCTACCCATCTCAATATGCCTGCGGAACCTCAGGGATGGGATGATGCTTATGTTGGGCTGGACTTTTTGATGATTTATTTGATGCTTGATGTTAACCTTAATTTTGGTTTTAAAAATCTTTTGACTCGAAATTCATTGTTGTGTTCAGGTTAAATAAACCAGTGATTGATTGTTAAATTGAATTTGTTTAGTGAGACAAAATTAAAATAGTGAGACAAATTGTAAGCCACTGTTTTGTCTGCGTAAGCAAGAGCCTTCCTCGGCCCCTCCCTGTAGACAGAGTCAGCGTGATTTCCCCTGTTCTATATTTTTCTCTCTCTCTCTCTCTCTCTCTCTCTCTCTCTCCCCCCCCCCTCTCTCTCTCTCTCTCTCTCATCTTGCTCCTGCTCTCTAAATAGGGGATTACTGTGTGTCTGTCTTCATTTCTGGCGCCCAATGTGGGGGCTAAGGAAGGCTAAAAAAAAAAAAAAAAAAATTTGTATATAGATCCCAAGTTGTAAAATAGAAAAAGAACAGACCAGCATAAGTTGTACCGTGAGTACTGAAGGTACACCGTCAGGTAGCTTGAGTGAGGGTGTCCAAGCAGGTGAAAGAAATGGAGGGGAAGAAAGCCATCAAGCCACGGTCGCTGGCCTCCAGAGACAGTTGGCCGACATGCAGAGGCTACTCTCCCTAGTCACCCTTCAACCCGCTGCAGCAACCCCACCCGTCATCAACGTCACGGCCCAAGCAGCCGTGAGGATCAAGCCCTTCTCAGGGTTTGTCCCACAACCGGGGGAAGTGTCTTTTGTAGAGTGGGAGCAGCAATGTCAGCAGCATCTACAAGATGGCACGACCCCAGAACTACGGGCGAAGATGTTGGGCAGCCTCCGGGGACTCGCCTACCAACAGGCAAAAGACTGCAGTGATGCTGCGGACATCCTGAACACTCTTCGGGGCATCTATGGAGAGGTGAAGACGGTGGACGACCTACTTCTAGAGTTCAACACCATGACACTGCAGCCTAAGGAGGCTCCGTCCACCTTCTTGGGACGTTTGTGGTCCGCCCTGGCGGAGGGGTGGCGGCAAAGATGGAGATGGGGCAGCAGGAGCAGCAGCGGCGGGTCTACCATGTGTTTTCCCGGTCATTTCCACCAATGCTGGCTCTGGAGCTGCGGAGCAGTTTTGGTTTTCCAGGGGAGGCCACTCCAGATCTCACCAGGCTGCTCCAGACGGTACGGAGAGTGGAACAGGTGGGTGAGGAGCCCGTCGCCAGGTCGAAGGACAGTCGCAGAGTTCACGCCAATGCTGCAACAATGCCAGACCCAGTGAGGGACTCTGCGACAGCGACCTGGAGAAGATCGCCGAGAAGGTGGCCGAGAAGTTACGGCCGACGTTCACAGAACCTCCTGGTCCGGCGCACCCAGGGGGGCTCAACCTCCACGACCCAGGGGGCGTGCGTGCTACCGGTGTGGCCGACACGGTCACTATGCCAGGCAGTGCCGGAACCAGCAGGAACGGCAGAATTTAAACGGCCAGCAGTCGGCGCGTTGGGGTCCAGACGCTGACTGACAACAATTCAGGACCCAACCAAAGGCATGAAAAACTCCTCAAGGATGCCATCAACACCATCGAGGTCAGCCGCAACATCAAGCCTGTCCGCCTGAGGGGAGTCGACGTCAAGCTGGCGGCGGCTGGCCAAATTATAGAACTTCGGGGAAAGGTGCCGAGTGCTTCACATGTTTGCCCTCGTGCCCCAGAAAAAATCAGATGGGGGGGACTGAAGGTACTGAAGGCTGAGGTAAGGAGAGAATGAACTTGTCATTTTTGTGCAAAACTGTAGACGCTGGGGACAGACCACCCCTAACCCCAAGAGACACATTGGCAGACATCAACACTGAGGCAGACATTCTGGAGGCTTTGGTTGGGCCTGCATGTGAAGAGGAGATAGAAGTAGAAGGGGGTGAGAACAAAATGTTTGTTGGACAGTGGGTCCCAAGTGACCATCGTCTCGGAGCAGTTCTATAGACAGAACCTCGGCCACCTGGAAATCCAGGAACTGACAACACACCGTCAATGTGGTTGGTGCGGGGGGACAGAGTGTGCCTTACCTTGGGTACATAACCATGCAGTGTCGGCTACCAAAAGTCCTGGCAGGGAAGGAGACCGTCACTTCTGTAGTCTGTCTTGTGGGTCAGGGGGTACAGAATTTTCAAGGACAGTTCCGATCATTCTGGGAACGAACGTTTTCAGAGAGACCTGCCACGATCTCTGGTAACCGACCATGTCAGATGTGAGGCACTATTCATGCTGGCAAATGCTGCCGACAGTAGCGATGCTGATGGCAAAGTGGGGACTATCATTTTGAAGAAGAAAGACAGTCATACCCCCTATGGGTACGGCCAGTGTTGTGGTCAACCCCGGGTCAGAGACCTTCAGACCTTCTCCTCGGTGCTGATCCAGGAACACTGTGACCAACAGCAAAACGTTAAGGTGGGACTGGTAGCAACAAAAGTGGCTGTTGAAGATCTGCATGATGTGAGATTGACCCTTTGCAATTTTTCTGATGTAGATTTAGTCTTACAGAAGAATTCCAAGATAGCAGATGTGTATGTTGTTAATGCCATGTATGATATGCATAGGGTCTAGAAGAGTTCAGTGGGGTTGCCTGAACCACAGAATGTGATACTGAACATGCACACAGTCACGCAGTCACAAAATCACACTCGCATCTCAGACACAGAGGGTTGCGCAGGGCAGTTCTGTTTTGGAGAGAGTGCACCAGAAGAATGGCGCAAGAAATTTGCCCACCGACTCTCATCCTACTCTGATGTCTTCATCCAACATGATTTAGACATAGGCAGAAACGAGGTGGAACAACACGACATCCAACTCCAGCCAGGATGCACTGTCAGGGAGAGACCCCGACCCATCTCTCCGAGAGACTTTGAGGAGGCAAAACAGCACATCCAGGAGCTCTTGGAGGCAAAGATTATCACTCCAAGTTGCTCGCCCTTTGCAAGCCCCATCGTCTTGGTGAGGAAGAAGAACAACGCCCTGCGGTTGTGTGTGTAGACTATCGAGCAATCAACCGTTTCACCATCAAAGATAGCTATGCCATCCAAAGATCGATGACCTGTTCCTCACACTCAACGGCAGCCAATGGTTCACGAGCATGGATCTCAGCAAGGCATACTACCAGGTACCGCTGACTGAACGGGCGAAACAGATCTCGGGCATTTACAACACCTTTGGGCTCTTCCAGTTCGAGCGGATGCCCTTTGGCCTGTGCAACTCCCCAGCAACATTTCAGCGACTGATGGACAAGGTGTTCATTGATATGAACCTCAGTGAACTGATCGTGTTCCTAGATGACATACTGATCCATGGTCGTACACTTGAGGAACTGGAAGACGGACCATCCGCTCGCTGGAACGGCTGAGGAAGTTCAAGCTAAAGCTTGACCCACAGAAGTGCCTGTTCGGGACAAAGGAGGTTCGCCACTTGGGTCATGTCATCTCCGACCAGGGGATAAAACCAGACCCGGAGAAGATCTCAGCCTTGACGACCTGGCCGATTCCTCGCACAGTTCGCGACGTGAAGTCTTTCATTGGGTTTGCTGGTTTTACCGGAAGTTCCTCCCTAAATTCGCCCAGATAGCCAAGCCGCTCAATGACCTAACTGCTGGTTACATCCCAAGGGGCTGCCAGAAGAAAGGAGAGAAGAAAAACAAAGGCCTTACCCTGACATCGAACATCACGCACTTGTGGGGAGATCAACAACAAGCAGCATTCGACGCACTCATCCAGGCATTGACATCTGAGCCTCTCCTGGCAGTGGCTGACTGCACAAAGCCATTCACTCTGCACTGTGATGCGAGTGGAACTGGAATCGGTGCTGTACTGTACCAGGAGCAGGATGGGAAGAACAGAGTTATTGCATATGCATATGCCAGCCGATCTCTCAATAAGAGACTGAATCCAACTATCCAGCGCACAAGAGGGAATTTCTTGCCCTGAAGTGGGCAATGACGGAGAAATTCCATGATTACATTCTGGGAACTCAAGTCACAGTAGTCACGGATAACAACCCCCTGCGGTACATCCTCCACAAAGCAAAACTTGATGCTGCTGTGAGTCATAGGTGGTGCTTTGCTTCTCTTTCGATCTATGACTTTGACATACAGTACAAAAGAGGATCCAGCCATTTGGATGCTGACGGCCTGTCTAGGCGACATGACAGGGAAGAACTTCTTGAGGATGCCGAGTACCACAAGTTCCTGGAAAACACAGAGTTCATCAGGAGAAAGGCCACTGAACTTGATAACCAAAGCAACAGATTGGAGACCGCAAGCTCTGTGGTGGTCAGGGCTGTGATGGAAGCCAAGGGTGTTAGGCCAGCCAGCAACAACCAGGCCAGCCTACATGTGTCATCGTGCCGTCAGTCAGTTGAGACAGACACAGAGGAAAACCTTCCAGCAGTGGAACAGCTAGTAAAAGACCCAAGCCTGATTCGTGATGACATCCTGGAGCCAAAGGAGAACGGGATTGGTACCATCAGTCAGTAAGAGAGAGTGGAGAAGACTACAACTGGCTGACCCTACACTGAACTGGGTGATTCAAGAGTTAGAAAAGGGCCACAGGTTGAGTGCCAATACACAAGCAGGTGTCTCACCTGAGATGAGGGTTTTCATCCGAGAACAAAACAAACTGGTGATGAAAGAAGGTGTTCTCCACAGGAAAGTAGAGGGTGAGGAAGGAAGAGTGAAGTGGCAACTGGTCATCCCCACCTCAAAACGCCAACAGGCAATGTCGGGCGTGCACGAGGATATATACATCCACATCTGGAGAGTGCACTCCAACAGGCAAGACTCCGTTTTTTTCTGGCCCTTCATGGCCCGAGATTTGGAGAGGAAGATCAGGCAATGTGGGAGGTGTGTACGGAGGGGAGCTGCCCAAGAAAAGGCCCCTATGGAGACCATCACATCCAGTGTTCCCCTTGAGCTCCTTTCCATTGACTACCTAACCATCGAGGTCAAGGGGCAGAAACAGAATATCCTGGTGATACTCGATCACTTCACCAAGTTTGGCGTTACAGTCTGCACAAAAGATCAGAAAGCCAAGACTGTTGCTCAAGCCCTCTGGCAGAACTTCTTCATGATCTACGGTTTCCCTCAGCGCATCCTATCAGATCAAGGAAGAGACTTTGAGTCTGAGCTGTTGAAAGAAGTGTGCCGAGTAGCTGGCATCAAGAAGTGCCGCACGACACCATACCACCCTGCAGGCTCACCTGTTGAACGCTTGAACAGAGAGAGATCATCCACCGACTCCGCAGCCTTGAGGATGAACAGAAGAAGGACTGGAGAAAAAGTCTACCAGCAGTGATGCATGCATACAACTGCAGCATTCATTCCAGCACAGGTTACAGCCCGTATTACCTGTTCTTCGGACGCCATCCACGCCTACCGATTGACTTGGCGTTTGGAATTGATTTAGATGCTTCTCGGAGGGAATCGCCAAGGCAGTTTGTGCGAGACATGAAAAACCGTCTCCAAGAGGCCTACACAACTGCCTCAAACAACATGGACAGGCGTGCACTCAGGAACAAGGCACAGTATGACACATCCGCCTATGCTGCTGAACTTGAGGTGGGAGACAGAGTCTTAGTGCGACGACTAGGCCCCAGGATCACCTCAAAAGTGTGTGACCGTTGGGAGAAAGGGGTGTACGTAGTGGTTGACAAGCCTGGTGATATGCCCGTGTACTCGGTCAGACTGGAAGGGGGTATTGGGCCTGTGAGGACACTTCATCGCAACCTGTTACTACCAATAGGCATGCTTGATGAAGAGACCAATCACATACAAGAGAAGAAAAGAGAGCCGAGGCCCAAAACCAAAACCAAAACCAAAAGGAGCAGGACAGAGATGCAGGATGTCGAGGAGGAGGACATGGGCCTCTGCAGTTTGAATTAGCATGGCCCAATTCAGATTTGAGGCCAGAGGCACCTGTGTTTGTTCCATCTGGCGAACCTCTGAGGACAGATGTGGGGGGCTGATGGGAGAACCAGGAATCGGTTCTGGACAGGAACCCATGGAACCAGCTGGTGATACACCGGAACCCCGCCAAGCCAGTGTGGACACAGGAGATCGGACTGGGACACAAGGTGTTACTGACCCAGGGGAACCAGAGAAGGATCATGAGGATGGATCCAGGGATGGGTCGGTTGATCTCAACCACACTGAGTCTGACGAGGCAGTAGGTTTTGATGCGGAGGGGGGACAGCCTGCACCAAAACTTAGGCGGTCATTACGACAAAGGCGGCCGTGGGACGTTTGAACTTGGCACATAGAGTGGCAGCAGATCTTCCTGTTGAGTCTGCCACTGTTGGCAAAGCCAAGGATCTGGGACCTTGGTTGAAACAGTTGGAGGAAAGTTTCGAGACCCTCTCCAAGTCCTTGTCGATGATAAAGGAAGGAATTATTTCATCTTGGCCAAGAAATGCGTGTAGTTATACACCAAAGAAATTGTCCGGCAATGATTGATTGCTGGTTCAAGAAAATTTTACCATTGTGTGAAATGACCAGAAACTTTCAATTGGAAAAAAAAAAAAAAAAATGATATGTTTTTTTTTTTTTTTTTTTTTGGCGGGGGAAGTGTAGACAGCATGACAGAGGGCTGGTCTACACAAGCACAGTTCAAGGGAAAGTAACTGCAATTTTAGTCCCTTGTTAAGAAGTTGTTTCCTTAGGGGAGTTGTCCCCCTTGAGTGGTTACACGAAGGTTATGGAATTGAAGATAATGTGTTTTGATTTGGTTCTAGTTTACTTTTTTTTCTTTGTATACAAAAAAATCTTGTTGGGAAAGTTACTAGAGGTAATTATTTTGGGGGGTTGAAATAAATTAATTCAGGGAAATAATAACCAAGTTCACCAACTACTTCCTGTTTCCTGACAAGTTCCACATCCTATTTCCTGTTCCTTGACATAGCAATTTCCTGCACATTTTTGACCGGCTGGAGAGAGAGAGAGAGACACCTTGTCTGCCTAGAGAGAAAAAAAAAAGTTGGCAGAGTGGGGTCTTTTAATTCAAGGGGCCATTTTTTCTTTGTCTTCTTCGTCGTTTTTCTGCCAAAGCTTTATTTTCCCCCACTTACCCCTGCCTCCCTCCAATCTTGCCCAATTACCCTCATTTACCCTGCACCCAAAGCTGTCCCTTGTCTAGTCTGCAACAATCAATACTCTGCTACCCATCTCAATATACCTGCGGAACCTCAGGGATGGGATGATGCTTATGTTGGGCTGCTGGACTTTTTGATGATTTATTTGATGATGATGTAACCTAATTTTGGTTTTGAAAATCTTTTGACTCGAAATTCATTGTTGTGTTCTGGTTAAATAAACCAGTGATTGATTGTTAAATTGAAATTGTTTAGTGAGACAAAATTAAAATAGTGAGACAAATTGTAAGCCACTTGTTTTGTCTGCGTAAGCAAGAGCCTTCCTCGGCCCCTCCCTGTAGACAGAGTCAGCGTGACTTCCCCTGTTCTATATTTCTCCTTCTCTCTCTCTCTCTCTCTCTCTCCCTCTCTCTCTCTCTCTCTCTCTCTCTCTCTCTCATCTTGCTCCTGCTCTCTAAATAGGGGATTACTGTGTGTGTGTCTGTCTTCATACATAACACCAATCATGAATACGCTAGAAGTATTTTTGTTGATTGTTTATGAAGTTTTCAACATTGACAGATTATGGGCATAGAGCCTGATCATCCTTTGTGGAAGAGGGAGAGGCCACAACATCATGCAGGAGCAATCCGAAGTTACATGAAAGATCCTGATGATGATGGATATCCAAGGGTATTGACTACATCTACATTTATTTGCTGACATGAGATTTCCATGACAGCAGGTATTTATAGAATAGCGTAAGACCCCCTGACATAAATTCTTAGTACTAGACAGCAGGTGCATGAAAACATAAGATAACACAACTGTAGCTTTAATTTTGTATGTTTCACATAGTTGTTGAAGCTGTAGAAAATTGAACTAATTGGTCTGTAAAAGTAAGTTTTTATAGAAATTTTGCAATAGTTTATGGACTGCCAACAAGGCGCTTCACATTTTAAGATGCACCCATTGGAATTTTTTTAAAGAAAATCTTATTTCAACAATATATGAGGTGGCGCAGCATGTTTATAAGTTACATAAGGAAAATGATAAAAGCAGAAAAGCTTCAAACACAAAAAACATCAACACTCAAACAAACAAATTTTCTTCTTAGGAAAAAATTTTTTTTTTTTTTTAAATTTGCCCCTTCTTATTGGTATGCACAGATTCCTAATTCAGATCCATGCATACATAATTCACTTCACATGACGCTTACAAAAAGCAAAAAGAAATCTGATTCCTCTGAATCACTGAACTTGGAGCACAACTGGAGAGGAGACTGGTTGATCAGTGTGTCTACTGCAGCTATGTTTTCACCTGAAGTGCTGGTCAATGTCAAGGCCCTGAATTCATATTTGAAACTGTCTTCACAACATGTATCATCTGCTACCTTGTCAGCTCTGTGAGTCTCAGCCCTCTTGAATCCATTCATAATCATCAGAAGTGAATCTTGCTGTTAGATTGACGCAGTCCAATGACAGACTTCAAGTTCATTCAGGGACACCCAGCGAAGTCCACAAGTTTTTTTTAAAGAAATGGTTCTCTTCTAATATCCACTGCTCCCCAAAATGCTGGAGTTTTAGCTTGGAGCTGTGGTTGAAAGAAATGCCCATTAGTTAAAAAAAAGATTGTTTGTTCCCCAAAGAATGATTGCTGGAATGGAGTTCAGCCTTTGACAGCCTTCTTGATTTGTTGTGTGATGTGTGCTGTCATGCAGTCCAATAACTTTTCTGCTTTAATCGATGAAAGCACACATACCCCCCCCCCCCCCCCCAGAAATCATGCTGAAAGTCTTTCAGCAACTCTAATGTCAGCTCTTGATTTATCAGACCCATAGTTATTGACCAGGACAATAATGCTGAGCAAGTACTCACTCCGGCATGGTTTTCCTCTTGAAAATTACCATTGGAGGTGTCTTCTCCCCAGAACATCAACATTGAGATGTGTCTTAACTTGTTTTTAATGGGAATGAATTGTTGACAGTTCTCACAAGTGGAAAGTCAAAGGTCAGGAGTGCCTAATCCATATTCACATAGCTGTCTCCGCCAATGGTATATCAAAGTCAGTCATTGATATTAATTACAAAAATCTGTTGGCTTGCAACTGCTGATAAAGTGTTGTTTTTGTTCGCAAAGATATCCTCTTTCCACACATGAAGCAACAGTACCATATTCAGTTTTCCCTAAAATCATCCAGCTCTTTCTATTTAGCCATCTCAGTTGCCTTCAACCTAACAACCTGCTAGAAGTCCCCTACCATCTGCCTGTTCATTGTATACCCAATCTTCTAGGTCTGCCTCGTAAGTCCGGCTATCTTGCCTTCCGTTGTTCTCTGTGAAAGTTTTTCTAGTCTTGGTGGCTGACAGCTGATCTTTTTGCAGTCTCCATTTGCACACCATGGATTCACTGATAATGAGTTTGAATGTAGCATGCAGATCACATCCTACGCCATTTGTTTCGTACTTGGGATTGACGATCATGTTCTTTTTTGTGTGTGTGTGTGTTGGTACACTCGGTGATTGTGGTTCTGTCAGTGATCTGAGTTAAGTGATCTCACCTACCCTCATTTCCCAAAATGTGAATTGTTTGTGTTGATGCAAGTTTTTTGAATGTGGGTTTGTTTTGTGAACTGTTTTAAGTTTGACACGTGGTTTCTTTCTGAATGTCATATTTCTGAGTTCAAAGACTGATCTTGGTATGATTCTGATTAGGACTTTATTCTGAGATTTTAACCACACATCAGGTACACTGTATTATAAGATACAGGGGTCGAAATAAAGAAAACAAGTATCATCTTGTAGTCTGTAAAATATGGTTATAAACTAATTGATGCTTGATTATGTGGAGAAAGAGATGCTTGAGAGTTTGATGAAGAAAAATCAAATAGTACAGACTATCTGAGAATGTTCAATACTTGAAAAATTCATGGTGAGAGGGTGAAAAAGTGGGTAGAAGTGATGGCAATTATGAAGTTCATCACATATATTTCCTTAATCACCCAGTTCTTTCAAGTTGGGTATCAATAGTTTGAGCCATGAGTTGAAGAGGGGTTTTTGAAATAAACTAAATGGGGTGTCTGTCAAAATGTTTTTTATTGTGTTCTGCATAGATGGCAAGTTATTGTATTGTACATTCAGTTTTCCACATCACACCAACAGTAATTGAAATTCGTGGATTCATAGATATTGTATAATCAGTAAAATCTGTGTATAATATAAACTTTGCATATTGCAGAGCATCGCATAGATCTGAGAGAAAAAGTATGGGTTTTATTTTGTTCATATATTCTATTAAGATTACAGAATTAGATCATAAACTACATTTTGTTTTTCTTGAAATAGCTTTTATTCTGACTTATTCAAGGCAACGAAATGATTGATGAACTAGCCAACAGTGCACAAAGAAAGAGTTGAGCAGATTTTCTATCCCTCGCAGTGATCCAAAACCCAAGACCCAGGCTTATGTCAGAGGCTTCTGGCAAGAGGAATGGAACTTACAGACGGAAAACAAACTAGATAAAATTCATCCAAACCTGAAAGTTATTTACCATGTTTCCAAAGCAGCCGCAAAAAAGAAATAGTTTTGTGCTGTTTGCATACAGGCTACTCGTTCTACACCCATTCCTTTCAAAACGTGAAGAATCTCCTTGGTGCATTCAGTGTCATGTATCACTCACAGTGTGAACATTCTTTTAGAGTGTAGGGACTTACATGATGTGAAACATAAACACTTACAGCAGACTCCATGAAAACCTTGTTCAGAAATGTTCCGTCTGATATGATCTTTGAATTTCTGAGGGAGATTAACATTTTTCATCTGATCTAAGATTTCACAGAGGAAAGATTTTTAGCAAAATTTCCTATGTGTTGATAGAAGGTATGTTTTAAAAGAGTTGTGTGAATAGTGTGTGTGTGTTTGAATGACTTGTGAGTTGATTTCAGTGCAGTGACAGCCCTGATATGGCCCTTTGTGGTTGGCTGGGATGTAAGCAACATTACCTTACCTTATTAATATAAAGTTTGTGTTTTGTCAAGTTATTTATGCACCTGAATATCCCACTTGGATAGAACACATGGCTTCATTTAAGAGGTATCCAAAATCAATTCCCTTGACCTGCTGCCATGGCCAAGTGGTTAGCACAGCAGACTCCTGGCTGGGAGGTTGTGGGTTCGATTCCCCTCAGAGCCATGTGGTATTTTTTTGCCCTGACCAGCTCCTACCCAGAATTGAGCTTGCTGCGGGATCATTGGGAAGACAGGGACCACTCAGTTGAGTTTCATCTACTAAAATGGATGCATCTCAGAGACAGTTGCTGTAATTTCCTTACTAATGCTGCAGGTGTCTGTATCTCTCGGGCTGGTTGTGCTAGAATATGTTATGGAAGTAAGCGTAAAAAACTACCCTGTCATGCAGTCTCAGGCTGGAATGGAAATCTGTAGCATCATCTTCACTATCTTTATTCTCCTCAATCAGCTTGAAAAAAGTCTTGAATTCTGTGCCCTTCATGCCCAGCTCTCAGGGTGACTCGGTTTTGATGTCATCGCCACGTCTAAGGCTTGGGTTTGATTCCGTCGGGGTCACCAGCACTGGGCAAATTCATGGGTGCTGTCATTGGATGGACATGGTGGTGCCTTCGAGAGGGAGAGCTCACCCATAGCATCTCTTCTGCTGGGTTGCCTCTTGAAGACTTGACTGCTCCCTCTGGATTGCCAGTGTTGGGGCTACGGCAGGCCAGGCCAGGCTGGACTGGGGCTGTGAATGAGAGTCTTGGAATGAGTGGTGTGGATGCAATGCCACTGAGGTGACACAGAAGATGGGACAGCAAAAAAAAAAAACAACAACAAATCAGTCTTCTCGTTCCCAACATTGAAAAAAAAAAGTATTTTTATGTCCAGTAGTTCAGCCACATGGTGTAAGTGTAGTGGTAGACAGACCCCAGTTCTCCTGAGATGCCTATCCCTGTCTGCAGTTTATCACCTGAAGTTGATGTGAATTTTGAGTCTGGGTGTAAACCGTAATGTGCTTGCGCTCTATTTTCATTTCTAAGTAATTGGTGAAAATAAGGTTCAGCCAAACACTCCATCTTGATTTTGCTATACATTTTTGTTTGTGGCACATTAAGAGGAATGTCATCATTTGTTCCTTCCTTACATCTATATTCCCAGTTTTCATGATAGTTATAGTGGTAATGTTATAAGAATTCAGTGTCGAATAGTTCAGTATCAGATCCATGTGTGTTAAAAAGGGGGCCAGATGCATCTCCCCGTTACTGCCATCTTTGTGACGGGCAAGACAGCCAATACGACTCTGCCAGCCCCTCCAGTGTGACCTGGTTTATCACCTCCACAGCCTCTACTCCAGAAAATATGATTGAGGAAGCAGCAGCTTGGATGAGAGCAGTGGATGGAGGTTGTGGGGTAGCAGGAAGTTTTGACATGAAAGGTGAGATGTGTTGCTTGTCAGGTTTTTCATTGGAATGGACATAAAGCAAGAGATGTTTTGTGAAGCTATATAGTTGATTTACTATGAACTGCATATTTAGCCATTAAAGATAATTTTGTTGTACAAAATGATGTTTAGAAGGTAATCGAAGGATTTGTTCCATTGAATAGATCTTTCAGCATGTGTAAATAGTACACATACAAAAACATACTTTCCCTGTAATGTATACCTAAGATTACTCATTTATGTCATTTCTTGGGCGTTTGGCAACAGGAACGATACCAACATTGTGACAAGTGATACAGTTCTTTTAAAGACCAACTACGTAACATCTTAAGGATCACTTTTACACCAAATACAATGCAGGGCAAAAGATGGGCAATTTGAGTCTTGTCAGGTTATACTTATAGTCAAGTCGGTTTTTAACTGGAAATTGAAGGGACAGAAATTCATGTATGACACAGATTACTCATTTAAGATTTCTGGTAACAATGAGTGACAAAAATCTGAAGAGCAAACTGTCATGAAAACTTTCCACTTTTGTTAAATACAACTTATGGTTCTTTATCAGTGTGTTCCACACATATAAAAGAATGGGCTTGTATGATATAGCAATTTGTATGAATAACTGAATATCACACACACACACACACACACACACACACACCACCACCAACAACAACAGCAACAGCAACAACAAAAACAACACTGTATTGTATGTGTATGTACTTTCCTCATTGAAAGGTGGCAGATGGAAAGTAAGGGGGGTAAATATGATACCAAACCTCTCAAATCTTTTTTTTTTTTTCGAAGAAGTCAGCAGTTAATCACCTTTATTAAATGTTGGAATAAATCTCTAATGTAAAATAGTATTTTTTTTTCTGATCATGCTTTTTTCCTTCATCAATTTGTCCAATGCACCTGATGTCATAAAAACTGGCATTGCATTTAATCCCGTAAAATGGCTGTTATCTTACCATGTCAGAGTTGTTTTCGTTTCCAACATTGGCATAATATATTTCATGCATTTGCTGATTAATTTTTGTCCCAAACAATGAAATTGCAAAATTTGTGATGGCAAAGTTCTTGTACACCTTTTATTTTTGAATTATCAAATTGGCAGTTTTCCCAGATTTTCATTTTGAACTCGATCATGAAACTTGCCAGCAGTTTTCAATGGGAATTAATGGAATGTTGTAGATACACATGCTGTATACATATCAGTAGTGATCTTTACGGGTGATTTTAATTGTCCTTTGTGCTACACTTATATATATATATATATACATATACAGAATTTTTTAAATCGTTAATTTGCATGGTCTCACTTGGAAGCTGCATTGTCAGGAACATGTTTTATGCATTTTCAGGCCTGAAGAAAACACTACCAGCACATGATCTGTTTCCTGGCACTGAAGAATGAGACAGTTGAGCATTAAAAAGTATGTTTGGCTCTTTGTTGATTGTCTATCAACTTTTGATTTTGTCTGTTATTGTTGTTTGTACATCAGTGCTGAGACTCCAGATCTGTGTCATGACATCATATTGAATAAATCTGTAAGTCTTTATCTTGGTCACATACCCTGAAGTTCTCTATAGGGTGTGATTGTGGCCACAAGACATTTCGGTTATATTTTTCAGAAACCATTTAAAAAAATGTATTTTTGTATGAGCATCCACATACCTGGATTAGCTGTTTTGTACTGAAATCTGCAAACGTGACATAGAACTTTAAAGTTGGGTGCAAAAGTCTTTAAGTCAAAATAAAGCCACCTGGTTTCAGACTATGATCATTAGGCAATGTGCATTTTTTGTTTTTATTTTTTTCCTTCTCCTTTTTTTAATGACCAAGCATTTTTCTGAGGTATATCTGTTTCTGTCCTGGTGTGTCATGCTAAAAAAAAGTGCTCTGTTTCACTTCCTCAAGATAAACAATTTTCTGGTCATTATATTTTGATGTGTTTGTGCATGAGACATTGGTGACTCTCTGATTCAGTGTGTAAAGATGACTTGATTGCATCCTGTGGACCGCTAATGCTGGGAGGGCAACAGGACAAACTGGGGGGTGGGGGTGGAGGTCCAGAATGAACAGTGTAGGAGTAATATATTTCTGGGGGTTACAGAAATTGGTAAAGCATTGGGAAAAAAAAGAACTGTTTGCAAGACTACATTTGTAATGATACACATTTTAGGTGTGTGTAAAAGTTTTGTTTAGTCAAATACCAGGTTTTACATCCATACAAATATGTTTGTGTTGCATGAATAAATCTTATACTACATCAAAACACTCCATAGATATACTCTGTGTTGGATGTTTGCAGGTTCTGGTGATAACATAGACTGTGATGCAGATGAACGTCTGTGATATTCTCCAGAGAAGGAAGATGAAGAAACAATTGCTGTTTGTCTGAGTATCAAAAGCTCCATGGAGGCAGATTCCATTCTTTTGGAAACTATGCCTAGCTTTTCATTTCCTCACCCTCCACCCCCCCCCCCCCCCCCCCGACCCTATCCCCATTTCTTACAGCTTAAGTTGACCTTCGTGTTTATACAAAGCAGAAAAACATATTAAACACTGTTCTGTCAGCAGGAAATGTTTAAAAGATTTATTTCATTCATTTTGAAATGTCATGAAGTGCCTTTATTTTTGTTCAAGATGAAAAAAAATTGGCTTTAATGTTGATCATTTTATTGATCAAATTGAACAATTGTTATATACAGTAGTTGCGACTACTTTGTTTGATGTGAGCAATACATTTGTTATACAGTGCATGAGAGTAAACATTAACATGTCTTAAAAGTCTTTCCTTTTCATTTTTTTAAGGAATATTTTCCCAAAATAGCTAATAAAGAAAAAGAAAAACTCACAAAGATTTTGTTGAATGTTTTGTTATCATCCTATATCCCAATAAATTAAGGACAAAAGAATGTTTGAATCGTCACAGAATTGTGCACATTCTAATTAGATTGGTTTGGTGTATTGAGATTTCGTGCAGTCTGTCATAAACAGTAATGAAGACATCATGAAGGCTAAAAGTGTTAGCTTTGAATATCTGAAATATCTGGGTTTTTTACCCCTAATGATGACATCATGAAGGCTAAAGGTTTTGCTTGAATATCTGAAATCTCGAGGTTTATTTTTCAATGATGATGTATGTAGTTACGGAAAAATAGGCTTTTTGGTCACATGTAAGTGAGATCTGTGCCTGTGATGTGGTAGCAAATTCTCACTTGTAAGATCATGGATTTGTGTTGAGCTAATAGTCGTGTTCAAGCTCAACAACTTGTTAAGAGCAGATGTGTCCATCATGTTGCCCACTGATCATAAATTGTCGAGTTCAAGTCTGATTTCAGCTCCACGTGAATCCCAACCCTGGTGTATTATCTTCTTCAAAAAACAAATCCCTGGCCATTATTTCCCAAACTTTTGTGTGTTTTTTATGTTTTTTTTGTGATCCTTCTGGCATGTGTTGCATTTCTTTGCCCTTTTTATTATGGAGTGACAGTTAATTGTTGCCTTTTGTGAAGCCTTTCTAATGTCTTGATTCTTATGTCCTTCTGCATTTGATTATGCCATTGACATTGAATCTTTAACATTGGGATCAATCAATGTTGAATATTAGTAAGGCCTTATCAACAGCAGTGGAATAGTGCTTTTGAAGAGATGAGAAAAAAAAAGATTCTAGCTTCACAATTCAGTAACTTGCAAACAAAAAAAAAAAAAGAAACAAACAAGAAATTTTAAGAAACAGAAGTACACATGGATCCACCTTTTAACAAAAATAATGTACACAAACTCTGCAGTCATAATTGTTTTGTATTTAGTCATTTTTTTTAAATGGTGAAGAAAACAAAAATTCCAGTGACCTACCACATCATATGGCAAAAGGCTCAGGCTCAAGCGTACACATAGACAATATCCGGTCATCTTTCATCAAAAGAAGATGATGAGAAGATCACCAGCTTGCAAAGTTCAAACCACTTTCAGCTCTATTTATGTAGTTCAGGTAATTCTGTCACTGCCTTTAGCGTCTCTAATAAAGTGAAAACTCTTCATCGCTGCGGAAGATTTGTCAAGGCAGAAGAGTCATGTTACATTTACCATTTTTCAAACAAGAAGGATGTTTCACACCTGCTGATGAGATGCCCTGACAACAGGTGATGAGTCACTTTTCACCCCAGACCAAGTTTTGTCGTGGTATGACCCATTGCATGGTCTTGAATTTTGACTGTCTAACAAGTATCAGGCAGAACAAACTGGAGGTGCTGAGTGGCTTCTTCTCGATCAAATAGAGCTTGTGAGACAAATCCTGGCGCTGATGCAAAGAGTATGAAATTATTCGGACAGTTAAGGTCAAAGGATGTAATTGATGTTAAATTTTGTACTCAGAATGACATCCAGAGGAGGAATTTCAAGGAAACCATGGCAGACTTCAGCATTGTCTGGAAGTGATGTTCATTTTCATAGAAGGGGAGGAGGAGGTGTGGCCAGTTCACACCTTTTTTGTATCGTGTTGAGGCTTTGTAGCTGAGCAGAACCAGTTTTCATGATTGTAATGGAATAAAAGCAATGAACAGCTGCCATAGCTGGCAGAACAAACTGATGGATTCTTATGTGGTCTCCTTTGCCCATACTTAAGCATCATGCATTTGCATACCTCCTAAACCCAATGTACAATTTTGTTCATTTGTATGTGGTGGTGTGTGTGTGTGTGAGCATGCTTGTTGTGTTCGTGTGTGTGAAGGCACTGTTTACAACAGCATTTGAATATTCTAACTGAAGAGTGTAAAGATCTGTGAAAAATGTTTAAAGCTTTTGCCATTATGTTTCATGTTTGTTAAATTTTTGAATACAAGACAACTGACTGAGAATGTATGACGGCGAGATGAATGGTAGACAAGAGAGGCCATTTCTTTCAAGTCGCATTTTTTTTTTCTTTGAAAATCTCTGCACATGCTCTGAGAGATCCCAACACTAGATCCAAATCAGTGGCTTTGTAATGATAATAATCTATATCAACAAAGTGAACATTTGAAGCTGATACATTGTTGCTTATGAAATGCCAACTTTTAAAGAAATCAGCATAAAATCACCAATATCTCAGAAAAACAGATGACACTGACTGTTTTAAGTAGAAACATGGCAGAGAAAAAGTGATGGTGATGTTCAACTTTCAAAAACAATGATACATTCTGAATTTTGATGACGAAACAGACCTTAGCTGAACAGAAAACAACCCCAAACACACACACACACACACACACACACACACACGCAAGTAACACATCTACTAATACATAATACGGAACAGACAAGTAAATCTTCAACAAATATATTACAATCAACGGAGATCAGTAACACGCACGCATGCACACACACACACACACGCACACACACACACACACACACACACACACACACACCTTCCCAGATCATAAGTCAAAATGAAAGAGGAATGGAATATTGAAGACAGTTTGGAAAAAAAAAAACACAGCAAAGCGGGAGGGGAGGGGGGTGAGATAGGGAAGGGGGGGGGTGGATGGGAGGGAGCTGAATACTAAAAAGGGTTGTGTACACAGTGAGTGTGCTTATATACATGTTTGTGTATGCACTCATGTGTGCGAGTGCATGTAGGAGAGTGTGTGTGTTTGAGTGTGTGCATATGTGTAGGAAGGGGGCGGCGGAGGAAGGGGAAATAGAGATGGAAGGGGGAGAGAACAGGCAGATGTGCAGGGTAGGAGAGGAGAGGTACCAATGAATGTGTCTTGAATTGCATACAGACAGGTATATAATGAACAAGGCAACCCATTCTTCAGCCAAAAGTAATTTTTACAGCAAACTGTAGGTGTGCAGCTGTATGGGGGAGATCGATACATACAGAGATGAATTTATTCCAGAAGGATCGGGGATGAGGTGGAGTGGGGAATCGGTCATTTAAGCGGCTATCCCCGGTCTAACCATGGGGTAGGTTCTGACCATAGCTCTGCAGGGTAAGGGGAAAACAGAACTTAAGGAAAACTTGGTCACACGCTCATATATACATACAATTCACGTTCCCGTTTTCAGTTTACCATTCCTTGCTCACTTTGCCCTCCTATCATCCACCCCATTCCCACCTTGTCTGTCATCTTGACTATACCACTGCTTTTTCGAACACCGTCATTTTCATGCCAACTGTAATCTGGGGAATACTGGTTAGCGTCATTGTTATATGAAGAGAACATATTTGTCAAAATTTTACCAGTCTGGTTTGCATTTAGTATTAACAGAGGTGCTACTTTGTACACGTTGGGGGGGGGGGTAATTTGGCCTCTGAATTTTTTTTTTGTTGATCTACAATTATTACATATTTCTGCATTTTATTGTAATGTGTGTGTATTCCATGTGTAATGTTGAAAATATATTTTCACTGGACAGGTTTTCCTTGTTCACCATGTGCTAGGTCGTTAAACTATCTTAGAACAGCAGATTCACACAAACTGTGTCATGAAATAAACTGAATGAGTGAGAGAAAAGTAAATGTTGCATGCAGGTAGTTTCCAACCTGCTGAGTTAGTTACAGCGGTCTTGGTATATTTCAAACAGAAATAACAAGCAAGAGAAAAAACACAGTAGGTAAAGTGATAGTATGGCACACACACACACACACACACACACACACACACACTTACACACATACTCTGAAGAACGAACGCAAGAATTATAAGACAGAACTCTGTTGTTAAAATTGTGTTCATGTGTTCAATTTGAAATAAAAGAAAAATGTGATGGATGTAAACTGTGTCCTTTGTGTGCAAGTTGCGAGGGATGTGCATGTGTTTACGGATCTGTAAATATGAAAGGGAAACATACATGAGGCAGAGAACTACAGTAAATGATGAAAAGTAGAGTAACTCTTGCTCCCATGATGAAATAAATACACGCCCATAACCAAACGAAAACTGCTGCATGCTTACGATACCGAATAGCTTAGCAGAAATGACAACACAGAACACGAAGAACAATCGAAGAGACATCCCCCCTGCCCCAAAGGATGTTCCAAGCTTGCCCATATATCCAGTACCTGACACATTACACAGCCATAACCACTGCTTTTAACAGCATAAAAGATTGTAATGAGAGACTGTCATTGTGTCGAATACATACTCCCTCTTATGAGACATTTTTTCTGTTTGTATCATAGAATGAAACTGGATGTTGTTGTCGTCGTACTCTGGATAAAAGACTCCGGGGATCATCCGAACAGCCGAAGTACTTGAACGCTATAGTAAAAATGTATCAGCTAGGGGTGAGAACATTACGTGTATAACCTTTTTTGATTACCCTGCCACGTGGGCAGCCACACTCCGACTTCGAGGGATTTGAGACTGAGGGTGTTATGCTAGGAGCTTGTCATGACTGAAGACAATCCCCGCATAAGACAAGACAAGGCAAGACAAAATTCTTTATTTACGAGGATAATAGATAAGCACTGATGTGCTGCTTTTTACATCCAGTCCTCGCCCTGAGTAGGGTCAACAACATAAAATAAGATGAGGTAACAAAGGAAGCATGCAAAAAGTGACTAAAACTACAATACAATACGGAATTAAATTCAGAACAACAACAACAACAACAACAACAAAAATAGCGAGAGACAGAGACAGACAGCCAGCCAGCCATACAGACAGACAGACAGACAGACGCAGGAGCGAAGGGAGTGTGGGGTAAGGGTGCAGAGAGAGAGAGAGAAGGTGGGGGGAGAAAAAGGCGAGAGTGGGTGCGATAAGAGAGCATTTTAGAACAATCTGACAAAAAAAAAAAAATTCAAAGATATACAAGACAATCAATTTTGAAGCGGGGGGGGGGGGGGGGGGGGGGGGATAGAAAATAAAGCACAAATGGGGGGGGAAATGCATAATGATGGCCCAGTCGCCACGGGTAGGAGGGGATGTCATATGGGTATAAATCAAGTTATTCCAGCCGAACCGTGAGAGAGAGAGAGAGTCGCATAAGAATATAAGCATATCGATAGAATGACAAGAGGGCAGGAGGTAGTTGGAAACACACACACACACACACACACACACACACACACGGACACACATACACGCGCGCGCGCGCGCTCGTACTCACATAAGACATTCTTACTAAACAAAATAACATACATGTGCATTTCAAGTACAAAAACACTTCGTAATAGTTAGGTACATACATAAGGCAAAGAGAGCGGTGGTGGATTTATGGTGGAGTATGCAAGTACTGGCATATAAGATGGTTGAAGTAATGGTGTTGTTTGAAGGTTGTTGTATAACTGTTGATGTAGCCTTGGTGTTCTAGCCAATGTCAATCGGTCTCACGCAGCCTTAAGCCAAGGTCAGAATGAAATTTGATAAGGCATTTAATTGCAAAATAACGTGCATGGAGTGTGTAATGCCCCAAGCAATAATGGAGCAGTGATCACGTTCTTTTCCAGTTCTATCAGCAATGAGCAACCAAGCAACAGAACCAGTCTGGACAGAATTCGCGCAAAAAAAAAACATCCAAATCTAATCGATTCAGTTACAGGAACCAAGAACATTAACTGGGTTGACAAATTTGATATGGTGATGGGTGCAGTTTCACCTAAATCAAAGAAATCTTCGCAATTTGAGCCTTCAGTGTATATTTCTTTACGATGTGAAAGGAAATCTCAAAAGAGGCTGGGAATAACAAACAGTAAGTGACGAACACAGAGGGTACTTATTGCCTCAATGATAAAATGATTACATGCATTTTGGCAGTTAGCCTCCTTGTTGTTTACTTTGTATTATTCCCTGCCTCTTAATGTTTCCTTTCATGCAATTCAGACAGAGGTTTCCCGTATTTGTCACTGTCGAATAAATGTTAATTTGTGTTTGTTCATTTCTCCAGTTTGCTGTTGTTGTGTACATATGTAAGGACAGGGCATAAAAGCAAGCTTGTAGCAAATTTCTTGGGGGAGGACGGGGGGGATGTCTCATTCATTCTGTGAGTTCTGTGTTGGCATTTCTGCTGATGATATAGTGTCGTAAACATCACTTGTTTGGAACTATGGGCGTGTAATTATTTCATCATTGGAACAAGAGCTAACTTCCTTGTTCATTATTTACTGTTTACTATTCTCTGCCTCTTTTAAAATTTCCTTTCATACCATTCACAGGTTTCTTGTATTTGTTACCATCCGTTCCTGTGTTTAACTATATCAAGATTTTAAAAAAAAGGCCATACCAGTGTTAGATAAATGTTGATTTGTGTTTGTTCATTTTCTCCAGTTGTTGTTACTTTGTGTAAGTGTACAGGATATATGGGTGTTGTAAGCTCCTTCACTCATGCATAACATAGAGACACCGCAGTGAGACGAGGGGTAAATCTGTATGCTTTTCAAGTCTGGCCTTCACTATGGCGTTCCCAAACGTTCAATTCTACTGTTTTCAGTCAACAGTCCTCTTTAGGCTACATGAAATCCCCGTGTTAGCTGTTCACGGATGCTACACAAGTCATAAAATCACTCTGACATTACAATTCCTGCTATGGCTATATTTTGGGACAAGAGAGTGCAATTGATCTGGTTAAATTTACTGAACTAACTAGTCACTTATCTTACATATGCTTATTAAAACAAGACCACCAAAAAAAAAAGTGAAATTGTACAACACTCCTTCCTCTCCACTATGAAAACGAATCGGTGGAATAGGGTGAAACATTCTAAGGTACTGGGTATGATTGTGGACAACATCAGTTGGAATCCCCATAAAACTTCCCTGTGCAAAACAATTTTCCAGAAAGTATATCAGCTTGCTCAAATCAAACAGTTTTTCAACCACCACTCATGCAAACATTTTTTTCCAAGCTCATGTTCAGTCATATATTGATCATGTGTCTGCCTTGTTTGACTCTTTTGGTACAAACACTCTGAAACCATTGCTGACCATAAATGTGTGCTCCTTTAGTCGTTTCAAGAAATACTACCTCAATGACTCTGACTTTAAGACACTTCGCCCTTCCCTTACTCTGTAGACAACAACGTCACAAGGGACTCACAGAATGCACAAGCTTATGACGGGAATCGCACCTGCAACTTTGATTGGCAGGTTCTCGAATCATTCCTGAAGGACCCACTCCAAATCAATGTCCCAGTCCCGAGAATTGATAAGTTCAAATCCAGCTAATATGTTTGAACTTCATTAAAGTCTCTTCTAGAACTGATTAGACAACACCACTGTATATCAACCTTCAAACTCATTATTTCAAGTACATAATGTGCTAATGTTTTAAAACTTGCCCCATCCACTTCCCTTCCCTTCCCTGCCCTCCTCCCGTCGCACAAATATGAACCTTACAAATGTTTTGTGTTCTATTAGTGACGCATTAGTGGGTCTTGCATGGTTTTTGCTGCTCTCTCTCTCTCTCTCTCTCTCTCTCTCTCTCTCTCTCTCTCTCTCTCTCTCTGTTCATGTTTTGAATTTTTTATCTCTTTATTTCCCTGAGGGTATAGATAAGAGGTATGCAGGGTAGTGTAATACCAGAGAGAGACACACCGTGGCTTCAGAGCCAACAGGAGCACCACAGTCATGGCGTCTGTTCTCAGGCAACAACAAGAGAAGTACTGAGAGCAATACAGAGGACTGTGTGAAACGTTTGTCGACGTAACCAAAGTGTTCGACACTGTGAGCATAAAAGAAATGTGGCAGATCATGGAATGACTCGGCTGTCCTTCAAAGTTCCCCAGCATGGTCATCCAGCTACATGAAGATCAGCGCGGCTAAGTCAGATTGAACAGTGACCTCCCAGAACCCTTCCCTATCAAGAACAGAGTGAAGCAGGGTTGCATCCTGGACCGACTCTCTTTACATTATACTTCAGCATGATGCTCACACAAGTCACTGAAGACCTTGATGGTGAAGATGGCATCAACATCATACTATCGTCTCTATGGCAGCCATTCCACCTCAGACGACTACAGACCCACACGAAGACCCCGGAGCAACTGATCCTGGACCTCTTTTTTGCTGATGGCACTGTCCTTGTTGCCCATAGAGAGAGAGTCTTGCAGCATATCTCATCCTGCTTTGCAGAAGCTGTCCAACTTTTCCGGCTACAAGTCAGCTTTAAGAAGATGGAGTTCCGCCTACAGACTGCACCTCGAGAGGAGAGACTGAACTGAAAACAGTCCCTCAGTTCACCTACTTGGGGTACATCATCTCATCAAAGTGTAAGATCGACAGGGAAATCGACAAGAGACATACAAAGGCGAACAGCGCTTTTCGGTAAATTGTACGAACGAATGTGGAACAACAAATGTTTGAAGGCCACCAAGATCAAAGTATACAAAGCCACTGTACTTACTACCCTCCTGTATGGC
>JADBJO010001874.1:150000-157500 GCA_016801955.1 Conus betulinus
GATAAATTTCAATCTGAAAGTGAAATGGCTGCAGACTTCATCATAATCATGTGCAGTACATGAAGCTTGTACAGTTAGTATTTTCTACTTGCTCCACAGACAGAAATATAGGTAGTGTAGAGATTTACAGTAGCCTCTTGTTGAAATTGTCAGATTGGCTTTCAGTTCATTGTTATGTTGTTACTATAATTCAAACTTGGCTACTGAGTTTTTACTGTATCAACAATTGTCAGACTGGCTTTCAGTTCTTCATGTTGTTACCATAATTCAAACTTGGCTACTGAAGTTTTTTTATATATATATATGGGGTATTTATATAGTGCCTATCCTCGATCACAGACCAAGCTCTAAAAACACTTTACAATAAACACACACTACCTCACTCACTCAACGGGCTACCTACCCAGGTAGAGCCAGCTGAAGAGCAGCCTACTGGCACTCATCAGTCGTTCGTTACCTGTACCATTCAAATATCAGTCACTCATTTTCATTTATCTCATTTATTCCTCCAGTTTCTCACATAGGATACATGCGATGTTCATACATGTCCTCCATTTCCACTGGTACATGATGGCACAAGATAACAGTAAGTGACAATTTTTGTGGCTTGGTAAGAAATACCAGGTAGCTATCTTCAATCTACATCAATTTTGCCAGGGCAGCGGGGACCCCTCCTGCTCTTTTTGATTTTCAACTGCCGTGGGTTCTTTAACATGTGTAGGGGGCCAGGAAGGCACACAGGTCCGACTCGCTTATAGTCCCCATCTGATGGACTTAACATTCAGTTCGATTTGTCATTCAAACTGGGAAAGAAAGGGCGAGAAAGGCCGGGCTTGAACCCACACACTTCTCACATGTTGGATTGGCAGGCGAACATCTTACTACTCTGCCACCTTTCTTCCACCTTTACTGTATCAACAATTGTCAGATTGGCTTTCAGTTCTCTGTTCACTCAGTTATTATGTTGTTGCCATAATTCAAACTTGGCTACAGAAGTTTTCACTGTAGTATAATTAAAAGAAAATGTTTCAACTATCATTAACAAAAAATAGTTTCAAAACAGTAAGCAAACACAGATAAGAGTGGGAAAGGTTTGGGCAAGAAATGGACTCTACAGGGGAGTGTCACCTGCATGGATGAAAATGATTTGAACAGTAAGACTGCTTTGAGCAAAGACGAAATACTTGCCATGGATTTCAAGTTACTTTCTTGAACTTGCTTTGCTTTTGCTTTTGAAATTTCTTACCAATAGGAAAAAAATAAAAGCAGGTGGTGATATCTTTCAGTCAAGCATGTCAACAGTGGAATTTTTTATCTACTAAGCTGGCTGGCAAGTAAAACAACAACAACAACAACAACAAAAAAAACGTATCCAGCTCTCAGTGTCTACTGCCACACTAATCATTCTAGCTCTCACATGCACAGGTCACGTCCAAGATTGTTTTGCCACAGTCCAAGAACTCCACTAGCAGTCGTAAACATAGTCAGCCTGTTCTGATCCATCACACACACGGAACTCCACTCATTAACCCCATAATACTGATAATTCTAGAGATTGACGCTAACGAGGATAATGATGAAGTCTGTATGGAGTTCCTTTGTGTGGTATGAAATTACACGCAAGGGCTGTACTCTGTGCTTTTTTACATATCAGAAGGCCTGAGAGATATGCTGTTTGTAAGGAATTTGAGAAAAAACACTCTTAACACTCTTAGAGTTGGAGACACCTCCTTTAAGTTTATGAACCCTACCTGTGTAGTTTAAGTCCTCCTGGTATTTCTGAATTATGCTTGTGTGTGTGCGTGTGTGTGTGTGTGTGTGTGTGTGTGTGTGCGCGCGCGTGTGTGTGTGTGTGTGTGTGTGTGTGTGTCACTGTGTATGTGTGTGTATGTGTGTATGTGTGTGTGTGTGTGTGTGTGTGTTACTGTGTGTGTGTGTGTGTGCGTGCGTTTGTTGGGATTCGTAACGGCAACTTCCCAGCTGCAGCCCATGGTGTTATTGTTAACCACTTTGCTGTAGTGGCAGGGAGGAGAGAATCATCAGTTTTTAAGAGTTCTTAGTACCTATTCTCTCTCTCTCTCTCTCTCTCTCTTTGTCTTACAAACTGTAGGCAGGGTTAGCAGTCTAGGTCATTTTTCAGTCTCTACCTTCACCCCTCAACCCCCTCCTCCTCTCACATTTCTTCCCTAGTCTGTCGGGTTTACCTTTGATGCAAGCTGATCCCGTGATAGGTGCACATTGCTGGTATTAGTGGTAACAAAAGAACGAGAAAATTATTAACAGTAGAGCAGTTGTCAGCCATGCACCTGTGTTCCTTTTCCTTTTTTTTTTTTTTTTTTGCTGTCCCAACCTCTGCGCCACCTCAGAGGCAGTGCACCCACGACGCTCATTCCGACACCCCGTCCACAGCCACAGCCCGGCCGGTCCCGCCGCAGCCCCGGCACCGGCAATCCACTTGGAGCAGTCAATGTCATGTCATCAAGAGGCAACCCACGGAGGAGACACTGCACTGCTGCCGAGTCACTTCGGTGGTGTTCAGTGGCACCTGTTCTGATCTAACATACGCAGGACACCACCTACTAAGCCCCCCCCTACTGATGACAATAATTGCTTAGTCGCAGAGCCGGCGTGTGAGTGAGCTCTCCCTCCGGAGGGCGCCACCACGTCCGTCCAGCGACAGCCCCCATGGACTCGCCGATACCAGTGACCCCTTTCCTTATCTAATCGTGTAGTGAGCGACCTTGGATGGGGGAAAGGACTCCCCTGTCCTCCCCCTCTACTTCAGAGAAGCCACTGAACCTTCCTCTCTCCCTTTCCTTCCCCACTCATGGTGGCCTCAGGAAAGACGGCAAGATGTCTGTGTCTACGCTTGTTTCACAGGTGCAGGCAACATAGCTTTGTTTGTTTGCATTTAAAAGGCTGAACATACCGCCAACATCAGAGAGATTGTCTTCTTGAATCTTCTGTACATTATCCCACACGTGCAGGTGGTGGGGCATGACTGACCTATTCCAGATGCTCCCCTCCCCCCTCAGATTAACTAATCAATTAGACAGGCACCAGGGACTGGATGTGTAACTTAGCACACAAGAAGGGGAGATAAGATCTCCCCACTTCACTGCTGCACCAAAGGCTGCAAGACTGATGCCAACAATGAACTGATTAGTAACATTGGTCATGCCAGATAGGAGAATGTTCACCTCTCCTACTCTGAGATCCTGTGTCAGGTTTCACTGATCAACCCAGAAGAGCTATGCGTTGAAGCTAAGTTTCTAAGTCTTGAGACTATGCATTGCTTGAATGTATGCCGCATGTTTTAACTGTGTAACTTTTCGCCACAACTTGGTAAAAACTGTTTAGATGCTTGATTAACATTCTGTGTTAGCGATATGACTTTTTGCCAGTATTCAGTACTATCTGTTAAGATGATCACTGAAAGTTATCTTCTGACAAAAAAACAACAAACAAAAACCAGTGTGCCTATACTGGGGTGAAAACTGTTCAGGTGATTTTGTGAACACTGTTGATTGTCTTATTGCTTTGTAGTAGGTGACTCTGATCAACAGGTGTACTTGGGCTAAAGTGTATTCCAAGTAACTTCAGCTGAGTTTATGATTTAAACTGAAGAGTTGTTTTGCTGTCAGCTGTTTAACATTTTATTACTGTCACCTACCACTGGTACTTAAAGTCTGAGTGATGAGCTAAAATGGATACTGATAATTGTGGCAGACATATTTATGCTAGACTAATTGGTTGCTAGCTGAGATCTCACACATTTACTGAAAGCCAGAGGGCAAGTATGAGGACTCGCTAAGAGGGACTCTTGGCTACTTAACTACAAACCAGGTTCTGTCTTGTGACCAAATCCAGGGTTCCTGTTCCTGTTCCTGTTCCTGTTCCTAGGCTTCCTGCAACTGGCCCAACCCATGATCAAGATTCCACGCTACCACGTGGCCAAGCAGACCAAACCGATCAGCCGGCCCATAGACAAGGTAAACCAGTCACCAGTAACTGGAGAGTGATCTACACTCCTCTCCAACATCAGATAAGATCTGATATTCCACATGGACTCCAGCTCAGCTCATCAAGAACATCCCCTCACTTCATGATGAGGTAGTGAGGGAAAAAGTCAGCCCAAAGAAAGACTGATTTGACGGAAGTCTTGTTGATTTGTAAATTTTGCTCCTGTACACACAAGTGAAGTTGATGTGCGCGATTACACTTCACCTGTGTCAGTTATTTGTTCATACATTCTTTCATGTTTGAACTCATCTGTGTTTCTGTCTCTAGGAGCTACAAGCACTTTTAAGTGCACAAGCCTAAGGAGAATTATTCCTGAGCCATGGTTGAGTATTTTCTATAAAAGTATAAATTTTCTTTCGATGACTGATACCGGAAAGTTGCCCCTTCCATCACTAGTAAAAGAGAGGGTGGAGGTGAAATTTTGATTCACAAGTACTCTATAACTCTAATAGAGAGAAAACATTTTGAGTCCTTACCCTAGAGGACCATGCCTCCACCCCCAACTCTGATCATAGTATGAATAGCTGGTATTTTGGAATGTCAGTAAGTGAAGAAACACTGTGATTCCAAAGTAAGTTTGAATGTGTTTGAATTAGAATTAAAAATTTATGACATAAATGTCACAGAATGAGGATGATTTCAAAGAAACACACACACACACACACACACACACACACACACACACACACACACACACACACACACACACACACACACACACACACACACACACACACACACACATAATGACACACACATACAAAGACATGCATGCACACACACACACACACACACATACACATACACACACACACACACACACACACACACACACACACACACACACACACACACACACACACACACACACACACACACACACAAACACACACACATATGCACGTAACAGATGTACACACACACACACACACACACACACACACACACACACACACACACACACACACACACACACAGAGTCACACACACATGCACTCTTACGCACGCAGGCACGCACACACACACACACACACACACACACACACACTCGCACACACACACCGAGAATATCAGATATGTAGTATAGTGTAGATCTACCATTTTACTTGATTTTTTTTTTTTTTCAGGCATTGGGCACTTACAGACAATGGAGATAACTACTCTGTGATGCGTAACTAAGGGAAGTAAGAGTGTGCGGAAAAATCACCATGGTTGTGTGGAACTGGCATCAGTTTTGCGGGCATGGGGAGAACTTCACTGCTTGGACCAATGATGACTTTGGACACTGCTTCGAGCAACTGGTATTCCAGTGCCCTTCCCACGCCCTGCTGGCCGTGACCTGCAGCTATTACATCGCTCAGCGGCAGAGTCGCTTCGCTGGCAGTAGACTCTATGTCCAGTGGCCGTGGTTCTTGTGGTAAGGCTGCTGTGCAGTGCATGTGTCGTGGTGCTACCTCTATTCCAGATTCTTCTGTCAGACTTTGTGATAGGTTTGAAAACCCAGTATAGCAGACTGCATAGCGTGCGGGATAATGACCTTCGCATGGGCTTTACACACTATTTATGTGATAAATTTGAGGTATATGCATACCGTCAGTCTCAGAGGGCCTTTTGTCTGTGTTTTTTTTGACTGTATTGCTGGTTGTCGCTGCTGAATCCATCCACACTCGGTCTGTCATCATTCAGCACATGGAAGACTCGGCCGCGCGCAATGAAGCTGAAGAATATGGTACTTACATTACTCTAGGGCTGTTGCTGTTTAATCTCCTGACCCTGATTCCAAATTCCAACAGATTGTACCACAGTGAAGGTCTGTTTCCAGTCAATGTGAATTATGACTCGCCAGACACGGAACCAATCACCTGGGACCATATACGGACATACGGATCTATACAAACGTCAAGACCTGCAACATTGGTGGCGGAGAGAGGAGTGAACTGTCTTTCATGGCTCTCTTTTCACTGGGTGCAAACACTGATGGTGCGGGGTAGTGAGGGTAAAATAGAAAACGTCAGCAACATTTTCGAACTTCCTTCAGGTTGCACACCAGAAGTCTGGAAAACCGGTTCCATAGAATTTTAAGCGGGAAGAAAGAGGACAGGGATGATCACCTCCAAAACCATTGCCATGAGGATGAACTGTCTGCAGACACAGAAGTAGGTTTCAGAGGACCCAGAGCAAGGAATGAAGACCCAGCACCACCTAAAACACTGCTCCAAGCACTGCATTCAGCTTATGGCTGGGAGTACTATTCACTGGGCACCTTGAAGCTGTTGGCCGATGGTTTTGGTTTTGCAGGGCCTATCCTACTCAACCTGCTCGTGTCATTCATCGAAACAAGGAAAAAGCCAGATTATGATGGGTACCTGTATGCTGGAGCGTTGCTACTCGCTACCTTCCTGGGAACAATATGCTCCACACAGTTCGACTACAACTCACAGGTAAATTGTTATTGTATTTTTTGTTAAAAACTAAGTTAGTAATTCTCATTGCAGAAGGTCTGAAGGTGA
This sequence comes from Conus betulinus, assembly GCA_016801955.1. Classification (NCBI taxonomy): domain Eukaryota; kingdom Metazoa; phylum Mollusca; class Gastropoda; order Neogastropoda; family Conidae; genus Conus; species Conus betulinus. The sequence continues at coordinate 156,534 of JADBJO010001874.1, forward strand.
GGATGGGATGGATGAAGGAACTTGAAAAGATTCGCTTTTAGACTGATCTGAAACCACATGTTTGCAAAAAGTGTTTGTGTGTGCCTGTCTCCCCGTTTGCCTGTCAGCATGTGTTTGTATTAGCATGTGTGTGTGTGTGTGTGTGTGTGTGTGTGTGTGTGAGCATGCGTGCATGCATGCTTGTGTATGTGTGTGTGTATGTGTGTGTGTGTGTGTGTGTGTGTGTGTGTGTGTGTGTGTGTGTGTGTGTGAGAGAGAGAGAGAGCATGCATGCTTTGTGTGTGTGTGTGTGTGTGTGTGTGTGTGTGTGTGTGTGTGAGTGAGTATGCTTGCTTGTTTCATGCAATGTTGATGTATGAGGGTTTTTAGATTGAGCGATCTTTACACTTACACTTAGGTTTGATACCTTCAAGGGTCCATTATAGGTATTGTCCTTGTGACTGTAGAGCCACATTTAAATGTGCATGCACATACGTTGGAAGCTGTCATCTGCAGTGTCAAAGGTTTGCATGTGGGGCATGACTCAGAAGTCTTTTGGCACTCTGATTCAGATGTAGTGAAAACACTCATTTTTGACAGGAATTGGTCGCTTGAACATCTTCATCATGCCAAATTCTGCTGCAACACAGGGAAATAAGCAACAGTCACAAGGAGCTAGATCAGGACTATAAGATGGGTAGAGATGAGCTTGGATACCTTTTTCATTCCCTTAACCCTTTCACCACCAGACATTCTGTTATAGCATGAATCCCCATCGCCAGTCATTTTTTTGAGAAACACTATAATTTCATACCAGCATGTTTGAAACGCAGATATCTCAGGAACTAATTGATGAATTTTCATTCTGTTTTGTTTTTTTTAAGTGGAGGAGAAAAACTGTATTTTTTTTAAATATAATATATAGGTAATGATTTGTCAAGAACAGTTTCACATTTTTTAGTAATTTGAAGTAAAAAAAAAAAGCTAA
>JADBJO010001874.1:162500-172500 GCA_016801955.1 Conus betulinus
ACCACTTCGCCACGGAATGATCCAAGTTTGTTCACTAGGGATGCCATGAAATGATCCAGTTTGTTCACTTAGGGATGCCGTGAAATGATCCAAAGTTTGTCACCTGTGATCACATTATATAGCTTTAAAGGCCAGTTGGTTCAGGTATAGTTTAAACGACTTTTAATTAGCAGCAGCATAAACACAGTGTATTGTTTTATGCTTTTTTGTATGTCTGATACTTGTCATGTCTGAAGAAACATATAAAAAAAAAAATGAACTTGTCTGTTTTATCCTGGCTAAGCGTCTTATAAGTAAGCGTTACTTTACACTTTGTTTTATATTTTTCTTTCATTCATGTTGGATAACAGTTCACACGTCCCTCCTCAACATTAAGAAACAGAAACTATTGATGTAATAATAGCTCCGTTCTTAAAAGCTTGTTCACCAGTTACGTTCATCCATCCAAACAACTCTTACACTGGCTGTGGCATTCAGGTGGTTGGGTTGAAGATGCGCTGTGCCATCATCACCACGGTGTACAGGAAGGCGCTGACCGTCAGCAGTGTGGCCCAGTCCAAGTTCAACACGGGGGAGATTGTCAACTTCATGAGCACGGACACTGATCGCATCGTCAACTTCTGCCCCAGCTTCCACGCCTTCTGGAGCCTGCCCTTTCAGATCGCAGTGTCGCTCTTCCTTCTCTACCAACAGGTAAAGGATGCATACTGCAGTAAAATTATATGATTTGTTACTGTAGGTCTGTTACACACAAAAGATTTTAGAACGACAGGGAGGCATGAGAGAGAGAGAGAGAGAGAGAGAGAGAGAGAGAGAGAGAGAGAGAGAGATCAGGCATATTGGATCTCCATACAGAATGCGTTTCTGCCTGCCTTTTTTTTTTTTTTTTACCCTTACAAACAGCGAAATGGCGGGTGGTATAAATTGATGGAAACCTGTTAGTTTAGATAATTATGCAATGAATACATTTTAGAGAGATAGGAGGGACTGGATGAGAGAGGATGGAAAAATCGGAGAAGAGAAAGGAGATAATTGATATGAGGCACAATGGAATGTACCTTTTTTTTTCAGGTCTCTTAACTTTCTGAGCTTTCAAACTGTGGAAACATTCATCTTCCAGATATTCCAGAGTGTGGAACATTTATATTCCAGGTATTTCCTAAACAAGTTTGTTCTTTTCACTATTCCTTGTATACAGGCAGATGTGTTCAAGATTATCACATTTTATTTCAGATAAGATATATCTCTTTTAAGCTTCCAGAAATTCCACCTGAATCTGGTCAAGGAGGGACAAAAGTGAACTTCATGAGGCTTAAATTTCCCAATTTGGAGCAAGTGTTGCAGTGATCTGGGTAAGACATCCATCTAAATAGGCTGCCTTCAGATTCCCACCCTTCCAGAACTTGCTGGTTTGTAACCTGGCAGCACCATGAAAAAGAAAACTGACAGTATAAGCCAGGGCATCTTAGGAGTCATGATCCCCCCCATCCTCCACCCCCGAGCAGGAGTTAGGACCCAAACACTTGCACGTGAGGGGGGACGGGTGTGTTCTCTGAAGAGCTGCTGCGAAGCTTTCTCCAGTTTATTCCTATGAAATGTCAAGGTCATTATTGCTGTTCTATGATTTTGGTTTCACTGACTAAGTAAAGAGTGTGTCCATGATGATATTTCAGTTGTCAATGTGGAAGGCTTGATTGTGCTCATTTCTCTTCGAAGATCTGTTGAATCTTATGCTGTTTTCATAACCCATTCAGTGTGATGTAAGTTGTATTAATACCAAATTAATGGTCAGTGCTTGTATGGATGGTTAATATGTACAGAATGAAAAGATGATGGTGTTACCTGTGACTGCAGGTGGGGCTGGCGTTCCTGGCAGGACTAGGCTTTGCCATCATCCTCATCCCCATCAACAGAAAGCTGGCCCAGAAGATCGGAGACCTTAGCACTCGCATGATGGCACAGAAAGATGCCAGGGTCAAGGTTGGTGTTTGTGGTATGATAACAGTTGACTGACGTCTTTGAATTTGTGAAGCTGCATCGTGATGACAGATTGTTCTGTGTAAAAATTTAGGTTGGAAAAGTGTTTTGCCATAGAATGGCGCCAACCTTGTGTTTGTTTGTTGTTTTCTTTTGCCTGCTCTACATTTTTTTTATTTGCCTGTTTTAAGTTGTCTTTTTGTTTTTTTTTTTCCGAGCATTACATTCTTATTGCTTGTATCAAAGTGGATTAAAAAGATTTAAAGTTGTCTTTTTGCTTTTTTTTTTTCCAAGCATTACACACTCTTATTTGCTTGTATCAAAGTGGATTAAAAAGATTTTTTTTTTAAATGCCTTACAGTTTTTTTGGCCTGTTTTGCCCACCTTGCATATTTGTATTTGCCTGTATCAAAGTGGATTTTGTAAATGTTTTTCAAGCCTTCTGTGACTTTATTTGCTTTTATCTAAGTGGATTGAAAATAACGTTGTTTGGCCACCACACACTTATATGTATATAAAAATGGACTTTATTTTAAAAAGAAAAATGTATCCTGTAAATATTTTCATTTGCCTGTATCAAAGTGGATTAAAAACTTTTTGGTCTGCTTTATATATATTTCTATTTGCCTGGATCAAAGGGGGAGGGGGAGGGGTGTTTAAGATATTTACCGGCTTTACATATTTTTATTGTCCATAGATTGTAATTGCTTCTCACAGTGGATCTGGTTTTTTTTTGTTGTTGTTTTGTTTTGCCTGCCTTACATATCTTTTGCTTGCCTGCTGTACAAATTTTTTCCTTTTTTTTTTTTTGCATATCAAGGTAGAATTGGGAGGCTACCTTATTTTTTTTTTGGTCTTCACTTATCAAAGTAGTTTTTTTTCTGCATCACATATTTTTTCATTTGCGTATCAAAGAGGATTTTTTTTTTTTGGCCTACATTATTCAGTTTGTCTACCAAAGTGTATTTTCTTACACAGGTTTGTCAGGTGCAACACCCCTCTTCTTGTAGATTTTTTTTTTTTCATGTGTGCTTTATGCATCGTAGCTTATATCCTATTCAAAAGGCTGGCTTTCAGATCATCAGTTACAAACGTTTTTTGTTAACTGAACGCAGGTAGGATTACAAAAAGCAAAGGAAAAAATCAGCAGGCTTGGTACACGGTAGCATGACTTTACAGACTCCTTTGTCTCGGTTGTGTGGAGCAGCTTATGAATGAGATGCTGTGCGGGGTTCGTGTGCTCAAGTTCTACGCGTGGGAGGATCACTTCACCTCCCGCATCGACCAGCTTCGTGAGAAAGAGCTGTCCAGCTTGAAGGGCCGCGCAAGTACCTGGACGCCATGTGCGTGTATTTCTGGGGCCACCACCCCTGTGCTCATCTCCATCCTCACCTTCACTACATACGCTTTGCTGGGGAACCAGCTGACAGCTGCCAAGGTCAGGAGGTCATTGGTTAGGTGTGAGAATGATAATGTGATTTTGTGTCATTGATAGTCTGTGACTCTCAGAGCTCATTGTTGTGTATTAAACTTAGATCTAGTTTATTGTGTGCGCTGTTTAGGAGTTATCGTTCTTGTTACTTGGAGAGTGGCCATGGATAAACAGTCGTCCTGAGGTTAACATGCTGTGCCAGTGTTGTAATTATTCTCTGATCTGGTCAAAGACATATTTCACACTCATGGTCACTGGTTAGATGTGAGTAATGATCTGATTTTTTGTCATTGATAGTCTGTGAATCTCAAGAGAGTTCTAGAAGCAGACTGTTTTAAGACATGTTTTCTGATTCTTTCTCAGCTGAATTTGTATTGAATTGAATATGAATTTTGATTCTGAGCTTTGACAGTTTGGTGCCAAATCTTAATTAAATGTTAGCGAACTGCCAAGAGAAGCATGGACAAATGAGTCACAAGAAAAAACACGACGCGTTTTGACCTCTTAGGTCCTCTTCAGGCAAGACACAGACAAATAGGATAATGAAAATGAACGAGTTGTCACTTATCTTGATCTCTTCAGCAAAAGGTAGGCGTTAAAACTTCTATGCCTACCTTGTGCTGAAGAGATCAAGCTAAGTGGCAAACTCGTTCATTTTCATTGTCCTGTTGGTTTGTGCCTTGCCTGAAGAAGACCTAAGAGGTGAAAACGTGTCATGTTTCGTCTTGTGACTCATTTGTCCATGTTTCTTTTGGCGGTTCGCTAACATTTATTTAATATTTGTTTAGATTTCCACCTGCAGTCATCTCACTTTGGAACTAGATCTAGTTTGGTAACATATAATTCAGTGTCCATAAGTTAAGGCGTTATTAGTGCTGTGGGTTTTGGGACACACTGACAGGAAGTGAATGCTGATTGGTAGCTCACCATCTGATCAAGGAAACCCCATGAAATGTTGTTATTTTGGCTGTAGATAAATCTGTTCTTGTGAATACCAAGATCAAAGTGAAATATTTTTTTTATTTTACAGATATAATCTACAACAGAACAGTCATGAACACACAAAGCTTAGAAATGGATTTGTTATGAATGTACATTTCATATTCTGGTTTTGAGATCTTTTCACCAACGTTGACACATTCATACATTTTCAGCAGCGTAGGCAGTTTATACCATCAAACCATCATGGATAATTGGAGTCTAAATGTAGGAGAAGTTTTTTCTTGCTTGTCCTGTATATGAATTTCATGTTAGAAGGTAATGGACACTGTGTTATGGTATTTGTTGTGGTTTGATTCCCAGGTGTTTACAAGTCTGTCCCTGTTCCTGATGCTGATCGCCCCCCGCTGAACGCCTTTCCCTGGGTCATCAATGGGCTGATGGAGTCCTGGGTGTCCCTGAAGCGTGTGCAGAGCTTCTGCGCCCTGAAAGAGCTGGAGCCAGACCAGTATTATTCTCCTGCAGGTGGGATGCTTCCGCTGACAGTCACTGGACGTTGTGTGTTTTGTGTTTGGGTTTTTGTCGTTTGTTATCATCACTTTGTCCAGTAGTTGTTTGGCGCTCTGTTCTCTATCAGAGGTTATCTGGATCTTTTCCGTTTAAGAATTCCTGTTTGTTGAATTTTTTTCATGTTTGAAAATGGGTGCAACATTAGAACGATTTTTGGGAAGCACAGTTCTCCATTGAGGCCAAAGAGATCCTGGATCTGCAATGTAATTGGATCTGTTGCATTATCTGGATCTGCCCTGTGATCTGGATTTGCTGTGTGATCTGGATTTGCTGTGTGATCTGGATATGCCCTTTGATCTGGATCTGCTCAACAATGTGGATCTGCCCAATTATCTGGATCTGCGCTCTGATCTGGATCTGCTTTACTAATCTGGATCTGCCCTATGATCTGCCAAATGATCTAGATCTGCTGCATGACCTGGATCTGCCTTATTATATGGATCTGCGTGACAGGTTTGCTCTGCAGTTTAATGATTTATTCTGTGGGTTATATTCCATATATCCCTCAAGTTTCTTTTTTCTTTTTAGATCAGTCTAGTAGACTTATTGTTAAAACTGGTTATATAATCTTGGTAAAAATGGGTTCAGGGGTTTTTGTGAAGATTTGTTCTGTAGTTTTTATTAAAAGTAGTTCAGCAGGTTTTGTTAAAATTGGTTCAGTAGTTCTGTTTCAGTTGGTTCAGAAGTGTTTGTAAAAATTGGTTTAGTAATTTGTGTTGGGGTTAGAATTGGTTCAGTATTTTTTGCTTGTAGTTTTTGTTTAAATTGGTTCAGTAGTTCTTTTTTCAGTTGCTTCAGTAGTGTTTGTAAAAATTGGTTTAGTAATTTTGTTGGGGTTGGAATTGGTTCAGTATTTTTATGTGTGTAACCTGGTTCAGTGTTGTTGTTAAAATTTGGTTTACTAGTTACAGTTAAAGTTGGTTTAGTAGTTTTGTTTAAAGCTGGGTTGAGTAGTTTTTGTTAAAGGTGGTTTACTAGGTTTTAGGACAGCTTGTTCAGTAGTTGTTATGAAAATTGGCTCGGTAGTTTTTGTTAAAGACGGTTAAGTAGAGATTTTTGGTAAAACGGGTTAGTAGTTTTTGTTGAAATTAGTTCTGCAGTTTTTGTCAAGAGATGGGTTCAGTAGTTTTTGTTAAAAGTTGATCAAAGTAATTTTTGCATAATGTTACAGAGAGGCGTACAAGCCAACAGACGCAGTTGAAACCTAACCTCATACATGGGAGGTAACTAGAAATTGTAACGATCATAAACTTGTAAAAATCAGGATCAACTAGTGAAAAGAAGTTTCCGTAAAAATGTTTTAAAACCTTTAAGTAATGTGCTTTCACAGATTTATGATATTGCACAGAAATGTGCTGTCCCTCCCACCTCCCATTCTGGTAAAAAAAAAAAAAACCCGAAACTATCCATTCCACCAAGTTAGAGATTCAAATTGTTTTGAAGCCAAGCAGACCATTCTGTTGCATTAACTCAGTACAGCTAAGATGTTGTTAGAGTGCGATGAAGTAGTCAGTCCCTGACGTGGCTCCATGGCCTGCTGGACTGTCACAGCATGATCAGACTGGACCAGATGGTTGGGAGAAACTTATGGACGCTGTCTCTACCATGTGCTTGTCCTCAGACGGCGATGAGGACGTGATCATCCAAGTGAAAGGGGGCTGGTTTTCCTGGCAAGACAACGACAGGGATCAGAAGGCTGTTGACGCCCACCCCACACAGTTGGACTCCATCGAAGGCTTGGCGCCAGCAGAGCCAACCCTGCAGCTGTCTGCGATCAGTTTTTTCGTATCTTTAAGGTCAGCTGATTCTCTGATGTTTTTCATTTTTCACTTCATAAGAAAAGAACAAAATGTGCAGATGTTTTTATTTGTGCTCATAACATGCATGTACTCATTTTAGCACATTTTATTTAGAATAAACATTTAATAGTCAGCACAGTCAAGGTAAAAGATGTGAGATCAACATGTGTTTCATAATTATCTATTGTAAAAAGAGAATGAAGTAAAGTTAGGGAAGGGGGGGGGGGGGGGGGGGGGGGTGAGGAGTGGAAGAATGGAAGAAAGGGGCCAAAGTTTTCTCCTCTTTAGGATCTCCTGGTACATGCCATAGACGATAGGTAGATGGGGTATAGCACTGACAGTGATGTGGGTTATTGAAATCATATCATTGAGAGAAACGATTTTCAGTCCTGGTGGACTGGGGAAATGCCCCACAGGTGTGGAAAATTTGTCAGTTGCTCAAAGCACAGAGAGTGTACTTTTGTGGCATACGTCATCATGGGAACATTTGGCATGGCTGTTACGTTTTCAATCATGTTTGATATTATACTTTGCTTCTCATTACTGTATAATGTGTACTGTCAATGGAATTTTTGAGTTCAGTATGTAATTGGTTTTTGTGTGTGTGTGTGTGTGTGTGTGTGTGTGTGTGTGTGTGTGTGTGTGTGTGAGATTGTGAATTGTTTCACTTTGCATCATGCTATTCATAATAAATATTTTTAGGTTTAACTCTGTTATTCCACACTTTTTGAAAAAAAAAGTTTTGTGTTCCTCTGTGTTTCAAGTTCCTTGGGTGTAGACATTCATATTTTGTGGTGGGAAAGAGCGCATATGATGTAAATGCATGAATAGGGAGTGTCAGTCAGTGTGCATATCACACCCGTGGATATTTGTGTTGATCATTTCAATACAGAAGCCCTGTCTCTGTATCCCAGTCTCTCTATTTGATTATATTGATTGTCACTGTGTTATGTGTTTCAAGAATAGTAAAACAAATGACTTATTCTGATACCTCTGATTTGGTGTGTAAGGAGAATTCAACAGTAAGGTGTGATAGGCCTTGAATGATGTTGTTCATTGTTTTAAACTGGCAATCCTCAATCATATTTTTTGTTTCCAAAGTTAGGAACAGTTTTGAGAAGAACCACTTGCTGAATGCAGTCCTGGTTGAGATGAATAGGTTGATGCTGTGTGTGGGCAGGACAGCTGGAGTATGCTGGTGTGTTGTAGTTTCCCCAGGGACAGCTGATAGGAGTGTTGGGGTGTGTAGGCAGTGGATTATGCTGTGTGTTGTGATTTCCCCAGGGACAGCTGATAGGAGTCATAGAGATGTAGGCAGTAGTTTATGCTGTGTGTTGTGATTTTCCCCAGGGACAGCTGATAGGAGTCATAGGGTGTGTAGGCAGTGGATTATGCTGTGTGTGGTGGTTTCCCCCAGGGACAGCTGATTGGAGTCATAGAGTATGTGGGCAGTAAGAGTATATGCTGTGTGTTGTGGTTTCCCCAGGGACAGCTGATAGGAGTCACAGGATGTGTGGGCAGTGGGATTATGCTGTGTGTTGTGGTTTCCCCGGGGACAGCTGATAGGAGTCACAGGGTGTGTGGGCAGTGGGACTTTATGCTGTGTGTTGTGGTTTCCCCAGGGACAGCTGATAGGAGTCATAGGGTGTGTAGGCAGTGGATTATGCTGTGTGTTGTGATTTCCCCAGGGACAGCTGATAGGAGTCACAGGGTGTGTGGGCAGTGGGACTTTATGCTGCTGTGTGTTGTGATTTCCCCAGGGACAGCTGATAGGAGACACAGGGCGTGTGGGCAGTGAGACTTTATGCTGTGTGTGTGTGCTTCCCCAGGGAAAGCTGATAGGAGTTAAAGGGCGTGTAGGCAGTGGATTATGTGTGTGCTGTGTTTCTTTCAGGGACAGCTGATAGGAGTCATAGGATGTGTAGGCAGTGGATTATGCTGTGTGTTGTGGTTTCCCCAGGGACAGCTGATTGGAGTCAAAGGGCATGTGGGCAGTGGTAGTGGTAGTTTATGCTGTGTGTTGTGATTTCCCCAGGGACAGCTGATAGGAGTCATAGGGTGTGTGGGCAGTGGATTATGCTGTGTGTTGTGTTTTCCCCAGGGACAGCTGATAGGAGTCATAGGGTGTGTGGGCAGTGAGAGTTATGCTGTGTTGTGGTTTCCCCAGGGGAAGCTGATAGGAGTTAAAGGGCGTGTAGGCAGTGGATTATGCTGTGTGTTGTGATTTCCCCAGGGACAGCTGATAGGAGTCACAGGGTGTGTGGGCAGTGGGACTTTATGCTGTGTGTTGTGGGTTTCCCCAGGGACAGCTGATAGGAGTCACAGGGCGTGTGGGCAGTGGGACTTTATGCTGTGTGTTGTGGTTCCCCAGGGGACAACTGATAGGAGTCACAGGGCGTGTGGGCAGTGGATTATGCTGTGTGTTGTGGTTTCCCTAGGGACAGCTGATAGGAGTCACAGGGCGTGTGGGCAGTGGATTATGCTGTGTGTTGTGGTTTCCCCAGGGACAGCTGATAGGAGTCATAGGGCGTGTGGGCAATGGGACTTTATGCTGTGTGTTGTGGTTTCCCCAGGGACACTGATAGGAGTCACAGGGCGTGTGGGCAGTGGGACTTTATGCTGTGTGTTGTGGTTTCCCCAGGGGACAGCTGATAGGAGTCACAGGGCGTGTGGGCAGTGGGACTTTATGCTGTGTGTTGTGGTTTCCCCCAGGGACAGCTGATAGGGGTCATAGGGCGTGTGGGCAGCGGGAAGAGCTCCCTGCTGAATGCCATCCTGGCCGAGATGAATCGCATGCAGGGCCAGGTGGCCGTGCAGGACCTGCACCGAGATTTGCCCTCGCCACGCAGGAGTCCTGGATCCAGAATGCCACAGTGCGGGACAACATCCTGTGTTCCATCAGCCCTACAGTGCATCCAGATACGAAGCTGTAGTTTCCGCCTGCGCTTTGACAGAAGATTTGAAGGTAAGTCTCAAATTTGGGAGATGTTGGTATGGTAGGATCTGTTAACAGATCATCTCCCAAAATCCTTAACAATGGAAATTTTCAAGGGAGAGCCTGGTTTGCTTAGTGGATAAAACGTCCTTCTTCTTCCGGGGCTGTAGGTTTGATTCTCGTAAAAGACATCCAGAGATTTTCTCATCGGAGTTAACATTCCAGTCCCCTCCTAGTTCTTCAGTTGAGACTCTAAACCAGGGTCCTGTTTGTGAATGCATGCATGCATGGTTGATCCCATACCACCTTTCACAGAAGAATAAACCATTGCGTGTGCTGGTCAAATGG
>JADBJO010001874.1:177500-207500 GCA_016801955.1 Conus betulinus
CCTCCCCCTGCCCAGTACTTCTCTTGTCTTCATGGGGCACAATATATGAAAATCATATTTAACTTCTAAAGTATAAAAACATCAGCATAGTTACTTGTTAACCATTCAGTTTGATTTGATTGCTATTACAAATACATTATTTTTAATGTCAGTCACATATTCTCTTCCCTTTGACAACATTGTGACAAGATATACCACACACAGACACACACAGACACACACACACACACACACACACACACACACACACACACACACACACACACACACAGAGAACGGGAGAGAGGGAGGGAGTGAGAGAGAGAGAGAGAGAGAGAGAGAGAGAGACAGAGAGAGAGAGAGAGAGAGAGCAAAGGCATTGAGTGGAAAAACAAACACAACGGTGGCAAGCCACACCACAATGCTAAACACAATCAACCCCACAAAACACATTGCATCACATACAATGACAACAACAACAACAACAACAACAACTAAGGACTTGATTTTCTTCTCCATGGTACCACATTATTTTCTCACCAACCTCCTCAAACATACAGACATACCAGCAACAAACCTGTCACTTGCTAACGCCAGCACTTACGAGGCGGACAGTGAAACGTTGAAAGACAGGACCCTGGTCAGCTCAAGAGCAGCACAGTTCACGAGGATGGACCACATGGACGCAGTACGAAGCCACACGCCTGCCAGCACGATGCTGGGACTTGAACCAGGTCAACTCAAAGTCAACAGCAAGCTTGGCTCAAGTAACAACTAATACCAGTGACTCCCAACTTTGCAGACATAATGATTGGTCATCCTGAGTCTTTGAACAAACCAATTATAGGGGTGGGAGACTTTCCGTATTGATACGGAATTCGGTATAGCAATTTTTCCCTTTTTTCTTCCTTTTTTTTTTCCCACGTGCACATTCCATGTTCCAATTCAGGTTTTCTCGCCACTCGTATTGGAATCCGCCATCTTGTTTTTAATGCGTGAAGACCATATCATCATGCTTTATATTTGTCAGAAATGGAGCTGACTAATGATGAAGCAGAAGCACGGAAGATTGACAATGACCTGAAGAAAAACAAGTGGAGCAATGAATGGATGGACGAGATGGGACAAATTGAATCATCCATTCGGAAAATGGCTGCGGAAAACAAATGAAGTGGTGCGCTGCTTGGTGTATACTGTGCAGTCGGAAGCTTGTATACAAGTGAAATTGAAAAAAGTTGATCGAAGTGCATTCCCAGGAGACAAAACATGTGGAGAGATTGAATGCGCTGAAACATACATCAGCTTTTCCTGCTGCTGCTCCAGAAATGGCTCTGGTGTCTAAAGTTGATTCCCTGCTGGATGCCAAGATTCGGACCTGTGCATTTTTAGCGAAACACTACTTACCTCTGTCACTGGCGCCTGATTTATTCTCCTTCAGTCAAAAACTTGCCAAAGATACTCAAAACCTTGGCATAACAATCCATTTTCAGTTTGATGTTTTAAGCCGTAAGTCATATGTTGTCATATATTTGGAGTCTTTTTGTATAAAAGTTAATTATTAACTTTGTTTACAATGAGAGACCACAAAGTGTCTTGGCAAGACAAATTTTCTTCAGCAGAGCATTTCCCTGCACTCCACCGGGGGGTCTAAAACGCCCCCCTGGAGCCCCCGGCCTTTTAGGTATAGCTACAATTTTTCTGCTCCCACCCCTGCAATTAGTCAGTCCAAAAAATGACCACAAGAATTGGTCGTCCTGAGTCATGGGATAGACCAATAAGCCAATCCAAGAAATGACCACAAGAATTGGTCGTCCTGAGTCATGGAACAAACCAATAAGCCAGTGCCTGCCTACATTTATGTTACACACAGGAGACATGGGGAGCTAGCAAACTAATATCCTTCCTCCCCCATCATACTCACAACATCATTTTCACCTCTGTGCATTCCGTATGGTAACTTGTACTTCAGCCAGTCAGTTAAAGTCATTATTTCACGATACATCTAACATGATATTATACACAACCGCTCATGATCCCAGTGACAGACGTTTTCAGGCTGTCTGTGCTATTTGGTGATTATTGTTGTCAGGCAGAAGAATATGTGGTGGTGACCTACATATTCTGGATCAGAACCGGTACCACTGAACACCACCTGAGTGACTTAACAGCTTTCGTTTTCATTGTTGATTCATGTCTTTTACAGTCTAGCTGTGTCACATGGAGCCATGTCAGGGCTGGACTCAGCAGCTGTGCTGTGTGTGATGGATTGTATTATGAAGACCTGATACTGATTGCTCCCTGGGGACTGCCTGTGCTGGGCCTGTGATGGGACAGGCGTAGGTGTGGCTGTGTGTTGGGTGACCGGAATGTGCATGGTGGGAACGTCTCGGATGGGACACAGAAAATGAAATGTCAAATCAGACCCTAAAGCTTCGGACAGTATATGACCTTCATTGCAAGTAATTTACAGTTTTGTGTGCCGTACCCTCAAGAGAAAAAAAAAGCCCTATATTTAGGGGAAAAAAAAAAATTTTCAACAGACAAAAAGTGTACAAAATGATAATCCCCTAATAGCTGTTGGCAGCACACACACACACACACACACACACACACACACACACACACACACACACACACACACACACACACACACACACACACACACTCACACACACCACAATGATACAGTCCCAAACATCAGCAACTCATGGACACTTTGCATCAAACTAAAGTCATTCCTTTTTTTTCTTTAAAAAAAAAAAAAAGAAGAAGCAAAATTGAGTCCAATTTGGACTTATGTTGAGTGTGTGTGTGTGTATGTGTGTGCATGCATGCATGCATGTGCATGTGTACATGCATGTGCGTGCATGTGAGTGAGAGGGAGGGAAGACAGTACACCCAGGTGCTATAGAAAATAATTTTCAGCGTTTGGTACGTGCTACATGACAAAAATTTGGCTGTTAAAAGGTTAAACTGTAGAGTGTAGAGTTTTATACATGTTCCTGTTATATGACAAAAACTTGGCTGTTAAAAGGTTAAACTATAGATTGTAGAGTTTGGTACATGTTACATGACAAAAACTTGGCTGTTGATAGGTTTACTATATAGAGTGTAGAGTTTGGTACATGTTACATGACAAAAACTTGGCTGTTGATAGGTTTACTATATAGAGTGTAGAGTTTGATACATGTTACATGACAAAAACGTGGCTGGAAAAAGGTTACATTATTTGGAATGTAGAGTTTGCTACATGTTTACATGACAAAAACTTGGCTGTTAATAGGTTAAACTATATAGAATGTAGGTTTGGTACTTATTACATAACAAAAACTTGGTTGTTAAAGGTTAAACTATAGAGCATAGAGTTGGGTACATGTTACATGACAAAAACCTAGCTGTTAAAAGGTTAAGCTGTAGAGCATAGAGTTTGGTACATGTTGCATGACGAAAATGTGGCTGTTAATAGGTTAAACTATAGTGTGTAGAGTTTGGTATGTTACATGACAAAAACTTGGCTGTTAATAGGTTAAACTGTAGAGCATAGAGTTTGGTACATGTTGCATGCCAAAAGCTTGGCTGTTAAAAGGTTAAACTGTAGAGCATAGCGTTTGGTACATGTTGCATGCAAAAAGCTTGGCTGTTAAAAGGTTAAACTGTAGAGCATAGAGTTTGGTACATATTGCATGCCAAAAACTTGGCTGTTAAAAGGCTAAATTGTAGAGCATAGAGTTTGGTACACGTTGCATGCCAAAAGCTTGGCTGTTAAAAGGTAAATTGTAGAGCATAGAGTTTGGTACATGTTGCATGCCAAAAGCTTGGCTGTTAAAAAGGGTAAAATTGTAGAGCATAGAGTTTGGTACATGTTACATGCTAAAAACTTGGCTGTTGAAAGGTTAAACCATTTGTGGGGGTCTTGCTGGCCTGTGAAGGTCCTCCGGGAGAGATCCTGCACACCGTTCCCCTGAGCCCAGAGGAAGGGAAGAAGGAGGAGCCCAAGGAGGAGACGGAGGAGGGGCTGGTGTCGGGGGAAGGGGAAGGGGGCATGATGGAGCAGGAGGAGAAGGAGAAGGGGGTGGTGAAGCTGAAGGTGTACTCTGCCTACTGGAAAGCTGTGGGCTCCTGCTTGTCTCCCCTGGTGCTGTTGTCGCTCTTCTTGATGCAAGGTGCGGAAGGTGTATTCCAGTGGCTCTTCTTTACCAATCACCAGGATGTTTACATCATTTGGAAATTCATGTAACCAGACAATTATAGTAGTGTTTATAAGTGAAAGAGAGAGGTGGGAGAACAAAGACAAAATTGAAGTCTAGCTTCTAATTCAGTTGTTTTTTTTTCATTTAAAACCGGTTTAATCTTTGATCGAACAAGATAATATTCTTATTTAGGAATAGAGGAAGAAAGAAATTTTTTGTTTCTCCGATTCAGCACCAAAAATAGTAACATCCTCTGATTGATAGGAAGAGTTGTTGAAAAATTTTACTTTCAAATGTTCATGAAATAGTCTTATCTTTGTGGCCTGAGTGTGTGTGTGTGTGTGTGTGTGTGTGTGTGTGTGTGTGCGCGCGCGATATATGTTTGAGTGTGTATGCGTGTGTGCGCTATCTGTTTGAGCATGTGTGTGTGTGTGTGTGTGTGTGTGTGTGTGTGTGTGTGGATTGTGTGTGGAGTATCTGTGTGAATGTGATATGATGTGTTGTGTATGTAAAGATTACAGTACTTATGCATATGCAAAAATCTGGGGGAGAGAATTTTTTCGTATGTTGTGTGGTTTGATGGCTGCATGTGCATGTGTGAAAGAATTGGTGAAAGTGTGTTTTAGTGTCACTTGACTATGTGTGTTTGAGTGTGTGTGTGTGTGTGTGCACTATAATATACTGAAACGTACATTGGTGAGTGCATGTGTATGTGTGTGCAATTGAGTGTGTGTGCTGTGTAGCATAGTGTGCACTCTTTCTTGAGTGGTAACAGATGAAGAGAGTGCCTTTTGATTACGTGTGTGTGTGTGTGTGTGTGTGTGTGTGTCTGTGTGTGCGTGTGTGTGCAGTGTGTGTGTGTGCATAGTGTGTGTGTGTGTGTGTGTGTGTGTGCTTGTGTGTGTTGTAGCTTGGTTCATGTAAGATATTGGGGTTAAAGAACTGGAGAGAGAAAGAGAGTTTGCTCTTCATTTTAAGCTTTTGGGTGTGTGTGTGTGTATATGTGTGTGTGTGTGTGTGTGTGTGTGTGTGTGTGTGTGTGTGTGTGTGTGTGTGTGTGTGTGTCATGCAAGTGTGTGTGGGTATGTGTGTGTGTGTGTGTGTGTGTGTGTTGTAGCTCGGTTCATGTAAGATATTAGGGTTAAAGAACTGGAGAGAGAAAGAGAGTTGTTGCTCTTCATTTTAAGCTTTTGGGTGTGAATGTGTGTGTGTATGTGTGTGTGTGTGTGTGTGTGTGTGTGTGTGTGTGTGTGTGTGTGTGTGTGTTGACCGACAGCCTCTCGCAACACCAGCGACTGGTGGCTGTCCTACTGGGTGTCTCACAGTCACCGTGGGCACGACGCAAACCACACCTCTCCAACACACCAGTCATTGGCGTTGTTGGGTCTGCCCTCTTTTTACCCAGTCCAGTGAGTTCCCCTGTCTGGTCTAGTGCTGTGTGCGTGTGATAGTCAAAGACATAGGGATCCTCAGCTCTGTTCAGAGGTTGACCCCTTTCCTGCTAACCTGACAAGTCACAGTCTTGTCTGCCTGTGCTACGCTGTAATGGTGATCACGGACGTGTAGATGTGACATTAGCGATTTGCATTGCACTATAATGCTGGTTGTTCATTGGTGTGTGAATGTGACATGAGCATCTTACACTGCTCTCTAATGCCGATCGTGGGTGTGGTAAGAGTGACATTAGCACCTTGCACTGTGCTCTAATGTTGGTTATTGGTGTATAAATGTGACATTAGCACATATGACTACACTCTAATGCAGGAAGTTTTTTTGTATAAATGTGGCATTAGCACCATGCTGAGCACATACTAGCAGTCATGGGTGTATAAATGTGACATTGGCACCTCGGATTGCACTTTAATGCTAGCCATGGATGTATAAATGTGACAGCACCTCATGCTGCTGCAATATGATGCCAGTCATTAGTGCATAAATATAATATTGTACCTGGCACTACACTTAATGTCAGTTATTGTTATATACATGCGACATTACTATCTTGCATTACTGCTGGTCATTGGAGTATAATTCTGACATTTAAGTATGGAGTCTTGTTAGTGCCTTATTACAACATCAGAGCTTAATGGGTTAATGTTTTCGATGAAAACGCCTTTTCAGGATGGATAAAAACTTGTACACTGGTAAATACAAAAGGCAGGAGCCCCTCAACACTTATTTAACATGCAAAAAAAAAAAAAAAAAAAAAAAAAAGAAAGGGACAAGTGAATTTTTGACACTCTTCAGACATTGCAGACAACAGGCATTTTAAAGATGCACAAAAGAGCAGCACTCCCCAGTCACAGACAGCATAATGAGGGTATTGTTGTGTGTGTTGTTCAAGACTGTTCTTTGTAAGGTTTGAAGGTGCCACAGTTTTGACAAATTTCCTTGTCAGTTTTATATTGTGTATCAACTTAATGTTTCTTTGTATCCTGTTTTGTGTGTTTCCTTGTATTTTAGCTTCTTTCTAGTAATGCTGCAATCTTTTTCAGCCTTCTTACTCAAGGTTCAGCTTTAATAAAACGGTGCGTAGTTAGGAAATACTCTTTAACAACTACAGCTCTTGTCCTTTTTTTTTTTTTTTTTTTTTCCTAATTTGGAAGAAGTTGATTGTTTTCAAAAGACAATAAGAGGTATGGTCAGGAAGTGAAGAAAACAAAACAAAGACAGTCTCCAACTGATAAAACTGTGGCATAAGAGAGACAATTTGATGAAGATGAGGTATCTGAATTTCCTTTCCTTCCTAATCATCTGTTCCAGTGCACTGGGTCGGTGACTTCCCCCTGACAAACACCAACGGTAACTCCACCCCATGGAGAAACCTGACGGAAGCTGAAGACAACGTGACCTTTTACCTCACTGTCTATGGCTGCCTTGCTGGGGCCAACTCGATCTTCACTCTTCTCAGATCTTTTCTCTTTGCCTACGGAGGTATCTGCGCTGCCAAAGTGATGCACAAACGCTTGCTGACTTCAGTGCTGAAGGTTCTTTGTGATGCATAGTTTTTTTTGGTTAATGATTGATACTGCAAACATTTCAGTGTTGTGGTTTGAAATGGGAATGTTTATTTTGCGCCGTATGCAAGACAAACAGTTATAATGATAATTAAGCGATAATAAATCGACAAGACATAAAAAAAAAATGAGGATGTAAGTACTGAAGAATTTAGGACGGAAGTCACAAAAGTGTCATTGACACCACCTAACCTAATCGTTAACAACCACCTAACCTGATCGTTAAATGCATCTTAGACACCACCTAATCTATTTTTTTGTGAGTTGTTAATCATGTAGCATCAAGCACGTTCAGCCAAATATCCTCCTCTTAATAAAAAACAACCGTCTTAACCCATGCATATCCCCAGTAAGCCTACAATCAGCAGTGCACACCAACTTTGTGTGTATATCTTGGCATGGGAAGAAAGCAGTGTGCCGTAGTTCAGCCGTCTCAGCACCAGCAATTTGCAGGTTTATTTGAAGAGGATTGGTGGAAGGGTGACTGGGCACTACTACTAGCAATGTGGAGGACTAATTTGAAGAGTATTGGGCAGGGGAGTTAAAGGGAGGGGGAAGATGGGTGGGACAGGTAAAACTAACAAGGCTGCAAATGCAGAGAATGATCTCATTTTTTTTGTTTAATAGGGTGGAAACTATAACTTCAAATAGGTTTTAATTTTTAATTCATGTGGATGAAAAATGTGTGTGTGTGCTTGTGTGTCCATACCTGTGTTTCTCTTTAATGAATGCTTGGCTGGAACAGACATCCTTTTGCAGTGATTGAACTGTGTGTTTTTAATGTAACCATTGGATTTTTATTTCTTCAGGCGCCTGTGTCCTTCTTTGACACCACTCCCTTAGGACGCATCATCAACCGCTTTTCCTCCGACATGTACGCCATCGACGACTCACTGCCCTTCATGCTCAACATTTTCCTGGCTCAGATCTTTGGCATTCTGGGAACGCTGGTGGTGACATGCTATGGGTTGCCGTGGTTCATGCTCACGCTCGTCCCTCTTGGCTTTGTGTACTATAAGATACAGGTGAGTGAGTGGAGTCAGAAAGATTGAAGTGGATGATGACCGAAAGGGTTTTTTTTTTATGGTTTGGGACAACCTTGGTGGTTTTTGAGGCTACTGCATATTCTTTACAAGGTGCTGAGAGAGGATGGTAGGTTATGAGTGTCACATTCCTTTGATGACAGTGGTGGAAATGGATTTGATAGGTCTGAATCTTGATGAGGATTCATTTTTAAGATGCTGGATAAAGGGCAGTGAGAATAATTGACAGAGATGAGCAGGGAGGCCTGGCGTTTGGGTGGATGGATGGGAGGGTGGAGGGATGGGTTGATGGATGGATATTTTGGTGGAGGAGACAGGTGGGTCATGGGATGAAAGGGTGGATGGATAAGTGGGCTGATAGATGGTCGGATGATGTTCTGTTGTATATTGCCCAGCTGACCATGGTGTATACATCAGGCCTGCAAGCAAATTAAAAATGGAATGTGGATGTACATATAGTTACAAGCATGAACTTTCTTTACCTCTGGCAGAAAATCTGCTGATTTTTTTGTTGTCGTGCCATCCACTGAAAGTGAAATTGATTCGCTGAAAAAAGCTATAACCCAAGAAAGCTGGGAAATATTCTTTTTTTTACGTTCAGAACTCTGTACCATGCTGTATTCTGACTTTGAAGTTTGGAAGATGATTCCTTTCCTCCCCCCCCCCCCCCCCCCCCCCATTTTCCCCTTCCCTGTCAGTCTCTCCCCTGTTCCTCTTGTTTTTTTCTTAGCAATAGTTTCATCATGCCAGGACGGATGAGTGTTGGGTTTGAGGCAAGTGTGTGGGTGAATTGGTAGGTGGGTGTAGAGTTGGATTGATTGAATGATGGATTGGTAGGTGGGTTTGGGCAGATTGACAGATGAATTTAAAATGAACTACAAAGATGAAATATCAAAACACTTTCATTTAGCAGTAAGGAGATTAATCTTTTTCCAAACCTGGCGTTGCTGTATGGCCTACAGGGGTTTGGATGTGAACGCCTTTTTCTTTTTGATTTTCCACGGGATTTTGTGACCGATAATGGTGGTGACAGTTCTCATTGAAATATAAAAATGTGATATTTACATCATCAGTGAGAGTGATTGTTAGAAGCTTTGGTAAATCAGTTTTCTGAAATGTTGGATGTTTTTTTTGGCGAAAAGAAATGCTTAGTAAAATCATTGTAGACATTTACAAATACACACACATGTGCATACACTTGTATGCACACACACTACACACACACACACACACACACACACACTCACACACACACACACACACACACACACACACACACACACACACACACTCATACATATGCACACACATGCATGCACTTGCACACACACACGCATACACGCAAATGCACACACACATACACACACACACACACACACACACACACACACACACACACACACACACACACACACACACACACACACACACACACACGCACACACACACACACACACACACACACACACACACACACGCACATGCACTTGCACACACACATACGTACACACACACGTACACTCACACACTGACCATGGAACTGACACTCTGACAAGTTCAGATGTATGGCTGAAGAAGCAAATGTGTATCATGTTGAATTATTTGTGTGTTTTATCTTCCCCCATGTTCTCTATAAGCCGTCCTCTTCTTCCCAGTCCTCTTGAATTTTTCTGGAATTTCTCTAACTTAGAAATTATCACCCCCCCCCCCCCCCCCAAAAAAAAAAAAAAAAAAAAAAAAAATATAATATAAAAAGAAATAGGAATGATGAAGTATTGCAGCATGAAGCCCAAAGGATGTTATGTATACCTTGGTATAATTGTTGAAAGAAAATTCTTTTTAAACCTCTTACTTGTCAGCTCAAAAACATGTAGATGTGTGAATGCATTTACTCAAAAGCTGAACTGCGCTTTCTTCATTCTACCCACTCCTTTCATTCCTTGGCTCCTGAATTTTCACCCCAGAAGACTGGCAGTTACACAGACAGTTGTGATACATTGTAAATCCTTTTTTTATTGATGTTGTTGTGTCTGTCATTCATGTGCACAGCATTACTATCGCCACACATCACGAGAGCTGAAGCGGCTGTCCAGCATCACTCTGTCTCCACTGTACGCCCACTTCTCCGAGTCCATCATGGGCCTGTCCACCATTCGCGCCTTCAGGCAGACAGACATGTAAGTGTCATGAATTCCTTCCGCATCGAAGTGGTGACGCCATCTGGAGGGATGCTCTCTCGTTCATGCTGGCGTCAAAATGTAGCATTTGTTATCGCTAGTGTGGGGCTCTGTAGGTGATGTCCTGGACTATATAGGATTAGAACAGACGCTGCTGAACACAGCACCATGGTGATTCTGCAGCAGTGCTGTGTCTCCTCTGGTGGGTTGCCCCATGATTGTGATTACTGGATATTGATTGCTTCATGCTCACTGCTGATGCTGGAGCTTTAGGAAGACAGGCCTGGGTGCGGCTGTGTCCAGGAGAGCATGAATGACTGGTGTTGGAGTAATGGCAATGATTGGGCCAGGATGATAAAGCATCAAACAAATGAATAACAAAACACCTGTGAGTGCAGTGATAATCCCGTACCCCAAGACAAGTGGTAGAAACAAAATGCCGAAAGTAGATGTTATTGTTGTGCATGTTTTGACAAATCTTAAAGAAATGTTGGCGAACTGCCAAAAAAATCGTAGACAAACGAACACAAGACAAAATACGACACGTTTTGACCTCTTAGGTCTTCTTCAGGCAAGATACAAAACAATTAGGACAACGAAAATGAATGAACAATCACCTATCTTCAATCACTTCAGCACAAGATAGGTGCCTCGTTTTCATTGTATGTCTATCTTGCGCTGAAGTGATTGAAGATAAATCATGGCTTGTTCATTTTCATTGTGCTATTTGTTTTGTATCTTGGCTGAAGAAGACCAAAAAGTTCAAAGCGCGTTGTGTTTTGTCTTGTGATTCGTTTGTCCACGTTTTTTTTTTAGCAGTTCACTAACATTTATTTAAGATTTGTTTAGATTTCTGCCTGCAGTCGTCTCACTTTGCAACTAGATATTTTTTGGTCAACATATCAAACATGCACATATTAGCGAACACACACACACACACACACACACACACACACACACACACACACACACACACATACACACAGACTTTTAGAATATGTCGCATACATAGATACACAATGTCATTCTCCTTCAGACTCTCATACGTACTTACTCTGTCTGTTTTTTTTTTTGTTTCTTTCTGTTTGTCTCTTCTTCATTCTCTTGGTCTGTCCCTTAAATTGCGTTTTTTTTTCTCTATCGCCCGTCTGTCTCCCACTTGTTTGTACATACCTTACTCCTTTTCAGACAGCATGGATCTAAAGATTCCTGCGTTTTCATGCAATTGACCATGAATGGGTTTCAGTTTCCGTGAAGAAAACATGGCTCACCTGACCACCAATCAGAGGGCTCAGTTCTCCACCCAGGCGGCAGCACGCTGGCTGGATCTGCGGCTGCGGATGCTGGGCGTGGCCATCGTGGGTTCCATCGCCTTCATCGCTGTCATTCAGCATCACTTCCAGGGGGTTGATCCAGGTAGTGTGACAGTTGAGTTCCTTCCCCTGTCAGTACTACCTTTCTTGTGGACAAATTGATCTTTGTGTATATGAGTGTATTACATTTGTGCATGTGTATCCAAAGTATGGTTGGAATGTAGGTGTTGGTTTGGATATGCTGTGTATCTGTGCTTTGCATGTTTGTTTTGTGTTGATTAGTATAGGTATTCCAATATACCCATGATTATTTGAATATTCTGTGACTGTAAATATTGCAACATGTTGCTAATGACTGATAACAAGTTTACGGTGCTGTAAAGACTGCTACTGACATTTAGACCTAATAAAAACAGCTGTGAATGTTTCGTGACCCAATTGAGATCGACGTGTATGCTTTGGCCCAGTGAAGACTCCTGAGGATGCTTTGTGAGACAGAAGAGACAGCCATGTACCCTTCCTCCCCGCAAAGACCACTGTGCATGCTTTGTGACCCAATAAATTCTGATCCATGCACCTCTAGTCTTGTCAGACTTGTCACACAGCAAGCAAGAGCTTGGGCAGCCAGGCATTACTGTCACTAGGCAAGAAGGAATTGGGCAGCCAGGCATTACAGTGCATTGCATGCAGGCAAACTGTCACTAGGCAAGAGGGATTTGGGCAGGCTGGCAGGAGGAGAAAGGTGAAGGAGTAGAGCAGTTTTTTCCCAGGGACCCGTGCTCTACTGCTACATAGTCGGGTGAATCATCTTGCTGCCATGTCCTTGTAATGTCGTGTCTGGGTGTGCAGGTCTGGTGGGTCTGGCCCTCACCTACGCCCTGTCGGTCACCAACCTGCTGGGTGGGGTGGTCATGTTCTTCACGGAGACGGAGAAGCAGCTGGTCAGCGTGGAGAGGGCCCATCACTACATCACCGCCATTCCTTACGAGAAATGGGACGGCTGTCTCTTTGTGAGTCGCTGTTTGGCGTTTGTGTCATAGTGTGTGGTGGAATACTAGCCTGCATTTGAGGTGTTTGGTTGATGCTTATTTTTTTTTTGCATTTGTTCACTTAACTGTCAATTCTGTTGCCATTAGCCACTTGCAGGGAGAACTGGGTTGTTACCATGCATGCCATGATTTCTGTTGATAGCTGAACCAAGGTAACTGGAGAAAGGATCAGAGCTGAATTTGAACAGGCTGGGAAGTACAAAAAGTTGAATTAGGGCCAAGGGAAGTAAGTCTGTTGGAGGCAGTAAGAGAGAAGATGTATCTTCCATTGTGTTGGAGACAGCCAGAGAGAAAATAATATCTACCCTTAACTGTTGTCAGGCATGCCTGGTAACTGAGCAGTTTTCACACCAAGAAGGTGTGGCTGTAATATGGTCATTACTCAAAACAACTGTAATGGGGAAAGTGTTCTGATGACATTGCTGTCTTTCAGAGGCATGAGTTGTATGCATGATGTGGAGGTCTCACTTCTAATTTGATGGAAGGTGTTATATAGATGTGAACTGAAGTCATGTAAGTTTGTTCTGATTTGAAATAAAGTTTACTTTGTTGGTATTGATGGGTGTTTAGTTTAAAACATGCCTTATCAATTCAGTTTTTACTTCTCGGTTATTGTGACAAACATTTTTTTGGTGTTGTTTTTTTTGAATGCCAGTTTTGACAGAAACTTTGAAACTTTTTCATTTTTGGGAAAGCAGTTGTGAAAATGGTCTTTAATGCAATTAAGAACAAATGTAGATTTCTGAAAATAGAAAGAGGAAGTTTGGCATCGTGGCCGCAAAGATGGTATATAG
The DNA here is from genome assembly GCA_016801955.1 of Conus betulinus. Lineage (NCBI taxonomy): Eukaryota > Metazoa > Mollusca > Gastropoda > Neogastropoda > Conidae > Conus > Conus betulinus. The sequence continues at coordinate 191,063 of JADBJO010001874.1, forward strand.
GGATTTTCATCTTTTCTCTTTTTGCACTCAGTGGTTGCTGGGAGCATCTGGAACATAGAGCAATGCAGGCTCAATGGTTTTTTCTCCAGCATGGCGTCTATACTGGTGACATGAGCTCAAAAAGTTACAATACACAAACTTTATCGAAGAGTCAGATGGAACCCAAATTTTCTCAATGATTCTTCTCTGATTGAGATCAAAACCATAACTTCATTCTCCATAGATAATATGGAGGAAATGCTATGACTTAAATTTACATACATGTCTTAATACAATTTACTTATTCTTGCCACCTTCTTCTCTGCAGCAAATTTGCACACACATCTTGCTTGATGCAGTTGATCTGTTCTAGCCACCTTCTGCAGCAGCAAATTTATACACACATCATGCTTGATACAGTTGATCTATACTTGCCACCTTCTTCTGCAGCAAATTTACACACACATCTTGCTTGATGCAGTTGATCTATTCTTGCCACCTTCTTCTGCAACAAATTTACACACACATGTTGCTTGATACAGTTGACTTGCTATTGCCACCTTCTACTGCAACAAATTTGCATACACATCTTGCTTGACACAGTTGACTTGTTATTGCACCTTCTTCTGCAGCAAATTTACATACACATCTTGCTTGATACAGCTGACTTACTATTTTCACCCTCATTTGCAGCCTCTCTCGAGCTGGCCCAGAGAAGGGGTGATAAGGTTCGACAGGGTGTGCATGCGGTACCGACGTGGCCTGCCCTACGCCCTGAACAAACTCAGCTTCCTTACCGCACCGGGAGAAAAACTGGGCATTGTGGGAAGAACGGGATCAGGGAAATCCAGCCTCTTTCTCACCCTGTTCCGCATGGTGGAGATCCAGGAAGGGGTGATCACCGTGGACGGGATGGATCTCTCTCATCTGGACCTCAAGGCTATCCGGGTGGTTGCCAGTATGGCAGGAATACTGTCAGAGAACTGTGTGTAGTTTATGATTGAACTCTGATTCGGGGAGGGGGATGAAAAAGAACTACTTTTGGTTTTTTGTTTGTTTGTTGTTTTTTTTTTGTGAGGTTTTACATATATGTTTATCCATAAACCCATCACTGTCTCATTTATTTACACACATATAAATGCTCATACACTTGTACATGCATGGACACCTATAGATACATGCAGACATGCGTTCATTTGTATGTACACACATAATGCATATGTACATGTAGACATATCCACACACTAATGCACAATGCTATATACTTGCACATCTGCAGATATCTACACACACACCTGCACACACACACACACACACACACACACACACACACACACAACACACAGCGTCATTTCTTTGAAGGGGTGAGACTTTAAATGAACCATTCCAAGACCAGGACAATATCACACTGTACATAAATGACATCACCTTTTGAGTGGAGTCTAGTGTAGTTCAGATAACTTACGACGATTGAACTACAGAAAACAAAAGCTTGCAATATTCTCCACATGTGTGTGTGTGTGTGTGTGTGTGTGTGTGTGTGTGTGTGTGTGTGTGTGTGTGTGTGTGTGTGTGTAGACATGTGTGTACGTTGGCGCATATGTGCATGCATGTGCCAAGCAGCGTGCCTATACAAAATTCAGTTTATATATAACAAAAGAAGCAAAGAAAAAACTGTAGTACAATCAATGAAAAATAAATACCCGCAATCCTAAATGAGAGAGAGAGAGAGTAAGAAATAAAACAAGCAAAGAAAGAGAGAGAAAAAGAACCCAAAGCAAAGCTAGAAGGCAAACATCAAATGCAGTCTTGGTCTTATAGTCCAGCACAGTAGCCTGTGTTCTGTTCAGTTCTGTGGGGAGTTTTGTTACATATTCACAGTGTGAGCCCCTTGATTTTCAGATCTCGGTTTGCCATCATTCCCCAAGACCCCTTCCTGTTCAGTGGCTCTGTGCGCCTCAACCTGGACCCGACCAGCTGTCACAGTGACGCGGACATGCAGGAAGTGCTGGAGCGCTGCCACCTGGCTGCAGTGGTGGAGCAGCTAGGAGGCTTGGATGCTGATGTTGGGGAGAGGGGTCGACTCTTCTCTGTGGGTCAGCGGCAGCTCATGTGTCTGGCCAGAGCGCTGCTGACTCGTGCCAAGGTGGGGGAAGCAGCCTTTGTGAGGGGGATGGGTGCAGGATTCTCATGCACACACACACACACACACACACACACACACACACACACACACACACACACACACACACACACACACACACACACACACACACACACACACACACACACACACACACACACACACACACAGACACACACACACAACACACACACACACACACACACACACACACACAGAGGAATCTCATGCGCACACACAACACACACACACACACACACACACATACACACACACACACACAGAGGAATCTCATGCACACACGCACGCACGCACGCACGAACGCACGCACGCACACACACACACACACACACACACACACACACACACACACACATGCACACATGCATGCGCATGCCAAGACACAGACACCAAGGCCCTCCCTCTCTGTGACTGACCCCTGCCCTTTGTCACACACATACACACTACACCAATAACAAGCACATACACTATACTTCGGATAGTTGTAGCAAACAAATTTTATTTCAAAACTTGGGAGAAAAATTTGAAAATAAAGCCTTTGAAAAATACCATAATGACATTTGGAGAACGATACCCCAAGCTCATCCTCCCTTATCCATCCCTTCTCCCACCCTTTTTCCTCGCCCCACCTCGCATCCCAGGTGACTTGTTAACATTTTACGGGGAAAGGGAAGATCCAAATTGTTAAAACATGTATAGATTGTGTGTTAAAATGCGAAAAAAAAAAAAAAAAGAGAAATACATTCAAACCTGATATTGGGGCCAGTTGGGTCTTGTGGGTAGGGCGTTGCACTCTTTTCCCAAGGCTTGTGGTTCAGTTCCCACAGGAGACGGTCAGGCTTTCTGTGTGGAGTCAGCATGTCCTCAAAGTCTCCATTCCCCTCCTGGTCCTTCAGGTTAGACTGTAGAGTGAGGTGCAGTTCAAGAACATACATGAAAAATCTTACATGCCCATTAAAATCCCATTCCATCTTTTGGAGAAGAGAAGGCCATCTGTGCCAATGGGACAGATCACAAAGTAAAACACATGGACACTGGTGTGCTTAGACACCAATCCGTGGTGGGATGAATAACAGTTGCATCTGCAAAAGTCTCAGCAGTGACAAATCTCAAGAGTTGTAGCCAAAGAGTAAACAACAGAAGGAGGAAAAAAAAAACAAACTTGGAACTTGTTACATGCTCTGTGCTCATAGGCCAGGTAAGTCACCAGAATTTGTAATTAGGTCGTTGAATAAACAATTGCGTTTAGACCAAGGGGGTGACCGCAGTTTGGTGTCAGTCAGGTTTCAACAGTTGAAATCTTTTTGGAGATCTTTTCATGAGGGAATATGCATGAAATCACTTGGCAGAAGAAATTAGCATGTTTATGTACCTGTCCAAATCTGGCTTTAAGTCACTAGTTTTGCTGAATGATGAGAAATACCACCCGCTATTAAAACTACAGAAGTTGTTGCTTTTTTGATTGAATAACAAGGTAATACTGCTTATAGCCCAGCCAACCTTGTTTGGATGAAACTTGTGGCTAGAAACAGACGTCATTGTACAAAGGGGCCCCCTTCTCTTCACCTCCACCTGTTTCATGTTCAGGTGCTGTGCATCGACGAAGCCACAGCCAGCGTGGACCAGGAAACGGACGCTCTAGTCCAGACCACCATCCGCAGCGAGTTTGCCTCCAGCACTGTGCTGACCATTGCTCACCGGATCCACACAGTGCTGGACTCCGACCGCATCCTGGCCATGAAGGACGGGGCAGTCACAGAGCTGGCCCCCTGGGGAGCTGCTGCAGGACCCGGAATCACTTTTTTATCAGCTGGTGCATGGGTCTGCTTGATGGGGTGGTAGAGTGCAGCTTGTATGGTGTGTTTCCTTTGGTTTTGTCTGTCAGGTGAGAGTTTAAGGTTCAGTGGAGTGTGTTTGCCTGCGGACCTGAGTTGAAACCAATCATAGGGTAGGAATCTTATGGCTTTAAGACCCTCTCTGTCCACCCAGCGGTAAATGGGTACCTGCTGCAGAGACCAGGGAAGGTAAAGGCGGCGGAAGGAGAGGGGTTGGCTTTATGGTCCATAATGCCATGCCTTGAACATGTTAAGCCTCAACTGCTCACTGCTTGTACACCCATTATGATATGGAACTTGAATTTTTTTTTTTTTTTAAATTAATAACAGTAATATTAGGTGATAAAAAAGGATTGGAGAAGGCAGTGGAGAAAGGGAATGGGGATTTGTGTGTTTTGTGTGAGGTTGATTGGTGCGTTGGTGTGTGTATGTGTTTTTTGTGTGTGTTTGATCTTGGAAGAGGTGCAGGCCCAAAGCAACCTTCCATTCACCTTCCAGTCAGTGAAGATACCAAAGCGAAATCTGAAATCACCCGTGGTAAGCATTTCTGTAGCTTTACTGCCCAAATTGTTGGGGACTTGCTGCCTTTCACTCTACAGAACCTCCCCTCCTGATCTGGGTAGGAAAAACACATCTATAAACCTGTCTTTTCAACCTAGCATTTTAGACAATGCTGTTCCCTCTTGTGTGTGTACAGCAAGTTCTAAAGTAAGTTAGATGTTACATGTGAGGGAATGAGGGAGGTTACATGTGAGGGAATGAGGGAGGTTACATGTGAGGGAATGAGAGCATGAATGGTGTATGAAAGTGCAATGAGTAGTTTTCAAAAAGAATTGCACCATATAGTTACTATTTATTTTATTTAATCATTGTTATCATTAATTGACTCTTGGGGTGTCCCAAGGTCTGACCAGCCTGTTGAGCTGATGTGCAGGCCAGACATTTGCAAAGTCATAGCCATGAGATGTCCTTCATTAATTCTCTCCCATCTTGGTCATTGATTTATTTTCGTCCATCAGCTTTAAATTGTTTGCAGTGCGGTCTTGAAACTGATTAGCAGATGTGGTGTAGCATTTAGGGACTAGTCCGCATGCAGTCACACCTCATTACTGAAACTGAAACTTGGGCATGTCAGTTGTCCTCTTTTCAGCTGATTTCCTCTTTTTTTCAGCTGATTTCCTCTTTTTTCCTCTTTTTTTTTGCTGAAATCTTTAGGATAAGACTCCACTCCAAGATATTTTTTCATTGGCAATACAAAATGGGAATGAATGAAGTGTTTGAAATGTCTTTGAAAGCTGCAGAACTGGTATTCTGCAATGTGAAAGAGGTGCTCTAGACACTGCCTGCCTGTTGTTGATAATTCCACCCCCCCCCCCCCATCTTCTGTTGCACCTCCCAACTCGCCACATATTTTCATCTTTTTTTCTATCTTCATGAAGTTTGCATGCCTGCTTCTGTGTGAACAAGTGAGTCCCTCCTCACAACACAAATTCTGTGAGGCATCATTTGTCTTACACTGTGATACTATTTTTTACTTCAGTACACAAAAAACACCTCCCTGTTTTCATTGCAGACCACTTTTCTATAGCTGCAACAACTTTTTTTTAATTGCAAAACTGTTGAAAATAAATTGCCAGCATCAGTCTTTTAACCACCCAATCCTTCAGACTTTCAACTAAGTCACTTCGGTTAAATTTGTTTTCCTGTTGCATGTGGTCAAATGAGATTAATACGTTTTCTTTTGTTGTATGTGACGTTCATTCCTTCAGAGGGGTGGGTGAGTTTCTGAATGGAAATGTGAACGGTCATATTGTTTTTGTTGCATGTGGTCAAATGAGATTAATACGTTTTCTTTTGTTGTATGCAGCATGACGTTCATTCCTTCAGAGGGGTGGGTGAGTTTCTGAATGGAAATGTGAACATTCTGTGAAAGACATAAATGTCATATTGTAATAAGTTCTGTACGTTTTTACATTGGGAAAAAAAAAAACCCAAGCTAAACTCCATTCATGATTATGACAACACCTTTGCGACAATGAGTAAGGATGACATTTTGAATGGCATGTTGTTGTGATCTTGGCTGTGTGTAATAATTGCACCAACGCTGTCTCCCGAGTTCTCAAGAAAAAGAAATGTTCCAGCTATGGAAGATCTGGTCAGAACTGTAACCCAAAGTAAAAAAACAGGAAAGCTGGTGACAAAAGAAGGTTGGGGTCTGGAGAGAAAACTCACAGTCAAGGATGAAAGACAGAACAGATTTTATTATGTGATACTATTTTTTTTGTGTATATGTGTGTGTGCACACTTACCAACTTGTTTGTATGTATGGTTATGCGGTTCAGCCTACCTCTCTGGAGAAAGCCTCCATTACAATTTTTTTTTTTTGCATAACATTTTAAAGGTCTTTGCAGAGGGATATCCACTTTGGCTGCAGATTGGGGATTGAGAGTGTGTTGTGTGAGGAAATGATATCAGGGAAGAGGGTAGGGATTGGGAAGAGGGGATGGAGGATGGGAAGGATGAGAGGGGAGGGAAGAATGGAGGTGGTCTGGAAGGGAGGAGAGGGAGTGTGAAGGGTGGAGAGATCAGAGACTCGGGGAGGTAAGAGTGGAAACAGATCCCCACAGTATGAATGAAAAATGTCTACATCATCGCCCCGTTGGACAGCCACAATGAATGTATTGATTACTGTGTTGTGGAGTCATATCATACATTTTCCATGAGAAGAAAACATTACATTAACTACTTCAGACCCTTGGGAAAAAAGACTCCCTCCATTTTAAAGATTTTTTTTCCCAAACATATATGTCTTTGTCAGTTCTAGATTTACGTCCTGGGATTGCTCTAGACAGGCAGATTGTGGGCAGGAGGAAGGGAGCTCAGAATAAGACAGGACACTTGTAATTCATATTTTTCTTCTTTAAATTTATGGTATTCTAAATTTCCAAACTTGTGTGAGCTGTTGTGTTAAGTGATTCATTTATTTGTTGGAAACCCCCCCTCCCCCTTTTTTTTTTTTTTTTTTTTTTTTTATATTGTATTTCAGTTCTACATCTACTGTGTTTATGGTAAAAGGTCAAGGACCACCAGTCATGGCGGTGAAGTGGTTAGCAGTGTACTGATTGTGGATTCCTGGCTGAGAAGTTGTCGGTTTGACTCCCATGAAAACCATTCTTCGGCTCACGACAGGCTCCTCCCAGAATTGAGTTTGCAGTGGACTCGGGAAGATTGGACACACAGTCAAGTTTTCATCCCACTTAAATGATGCATCAGAGAGTGAGTGTTGCTCAAATTCCCTGACCAACACTGCAGGTGTCTCTATCTCCTAGGCCTGCTTGATTCTGGGATATATTATGAAAGTAAGCACAGTAAACAGACCTGTCCTGCAGTTTCAGAGGGGGATGGAACTCCATAGCATCATCTTCACCATCCTCATCCTCTTCAGTCAGCAATGCAGCAGAGTCTCAGAGTGTGTAGCCCTTCATGCCCTGCTGTCATGGTGACCTCAGTTTCAATTTCCTCTCCACGATGATGGCCTCAGTGAGTTTGTGTCATTGTCCCAGGCATCAGCAATTTCATGGGAACTGTTGCTGGACAGATGTGATGGCGGCGTATGGAGGGGGACACACTCTCACGCTGGCTCCGCAGTCAGGAAATAGTAACATCAGTGGGAGGCATGATGAGTGGTGTCCTGTGTTAGTTGTTTGAGAACAGGCACCAGGGAACGCCAGTGAAACGCCCTGGCAGCAGTGCAGTTTCTGCTCTGGTGGATTGCCAGTGACAGCTTGCCTTTGACCCTCCCTATGGATGGCAGGCTCCTGGGCTAGGATGGGGAAGCTGGTGCATAACAGTGAACAGTGAGCCAGGATGAGGCGCGGGGGTTATATCCCACTTGAGTGGAACAAAAGATGAGATAGGGAAAAAAAAAAAGAAAAAAAAAAAAAAGGGAAAGAAAGAAAAAAAAGAAAATTCAAGAACCTACTCAACTAAAGGAAAAATTACCTCCAAAGGATTACCTTTGTAGATTTTATTTTTCTAGGAGGCTTTCATGAAGAGGTTCACTTTGTTTCCTTGTGAAGAACAACCTAGAAAAAATGTTCTGTGTTGATAGTGCAGAGATAGCAAAACTTATGTTCTTGCCGTATTATTTTCCTCTTGATTGAAATCATGTGTAGGGTTACGGTTCTTGAATTTTTGTTTGCTTGTTTTGTTTTTTTTGTGAAGATACTCTTTTGAATGTCCATAAAGTTGAAGCAAATGTTTACAGATACTATTGAATCACCCTAGCCTTGGAAGTGAGCTCGATTATCAGCCGGTCATCTATGTTTTTGTGTTCAGTATATAGTAAGAAGGCTTGACAACGCAGATGTTGACTGTTGATTTTTCTGTTTCACTTTTGCTGAGTTTTGATTTGTGTCAGGTATCCAACATTACAGCAAAGAATTGCACTGACAGGTAGTAACTGGTACTTACAGATTTCCCGTACTGTGCTCTGAGATAATGGAGGGATTCATTGGCACCTGACGTGCTGGTGTTCCATGGTGGCTGTACTGGAGTGCCAGACATTTTTTTTTTTAGTTGCAAAGTGAGGCAACTGCAGGCAGAAATCTAAGCAAATTTTAAATGTAATTAGTAGCACACTGCCAAAAAAGACGAAGGCAAACGAATCAAAAAACAAAACATGATGCTTTTCGAACTCTTAGGTCTTCTTCAGGCAAGATACAAAACACTCGAGTCAATGAAAATGAATGAGCGATCACTTATCCGCATCCACTTCAGCGCAAGATTCAGCGCCCATCTTGGGCTGAAGTGAATGAAGATAAGTGTTGCTTTGTCATTTTTGATGTCCTGAGTGTTTTGTATCTTGCCTGAAGAAGACCTAAGAGGTCGAAAAGCATCATGTTTTGTTTTTTGATTCGTTTGTCTATGTTCTTTTTTAGCGATGTGCTATTAATACATTTAACTTTTTTTTTTTTGTTTCTAAGTGCAACCTTTTTTTTTTTTTTTTAAAGAATGGAATGGCATGGAAGGATGTATATACATTTGCTGTATAGTCAGGGGATATGTGAAAGTAGTTTGCTTTTGTTTTGGATTTGTTATTGATATCTTAAAAATAAAAACAGATAAGTGATGTACAGAAACCTTTAACCAGTTTGGCCAATTTATCTCAGATGTGAGCTTCTTAGTTACATGCAACATTGAAAAAAATGTTCCCAAGGACACATGAATCATACATGTATGTGTACATTTGGCAATGGTAATCTATTGTCTTTATACTTCATCTCCACTTGTTGTTATTTGGTTATTTATGTATTTATTTATTGATTCATTTATGTATATATGTATTCATTTATGTATAGTGTGTGTGTGTGTGTGTGTGTGTGTGTGTGTGTGTGTGTGTGTGTGTGTGTGCATGTTTTGTTCAGTGTGATGTTAATGTCAAGGAGATCTGTGGTTATGTGTTGAGACACCTTCAAGGCCAAGGAACATAAGGTACACACAGATAGATAAGCATTGACTACAAAAGTATATTGTTTATATTGAACTTTTTTCTGGTAGTTACGTTGAAATTATACTTACACATTGCGCTACAGTGGTATTTCATGTGCATTAAACTAATTTTTGGGGGTAGTGTTGGTGGCAGTTAAACTGAAATGATCCTTAAGTTAAATTGGAACAAATTTGGGATATACGCACAAGCTGTATTTGTTTGTGTATACCGTGTGCTAGGGCTTTTTTTCATGTCTTCCTTTTGTTTTTTGTAACATTTGTGCAATAAAACACTGAGATTACGAGAAAAATACAGCACATACACAACTATGTATAAAACATGCTTTATATCCTATAGTGATTTAAAGTGCAATCCATCCTCTGATCAAATGAATGACTGCTGTGATCTGTTATAGGCAATGATGCCTTTGGAAAGAGGATTATCGTTTTGGGTTTACTTACATAATCATGGATTACTTACACCATCATGCTTTGTGTGGCTTTTTCCTTGGCTGTACATATGTATTGTTCTGGTGGAGTTTTTGTTTTGTCTTGTTTTGTTTTTTTTCTATAGGGTTTGCTGTTCTTCAGGTAACTAACTGTTTACATTTTGCTTGATTCCCTCCTTGTTGGTCTCAGAAAATTCTTTGATAAATGTTTTGTTTTTTTTTTCTAAAAGAAAAGAGAAGTGAAGAGGAGGAGAAGAAAGAAGAAGAAAAGTATCGGCACTACTTTTTTCTCCTGCCCCCCAATAGAGCCTGATGACAGTATTGGAATAGAAACATATCAAAACTTGTCAAGTTCTTTTCTTTTTCTTTTTTTTTTTTTTTTTTTTTTTTTCCCGGATGTGCATCCTCACTCCTACAAAGAACAGAAAGCAGAAGTACATCAAGTCTGTTGAATCTGGGATACTGATTTGTGTGTGACCACCCTCTCTTAACCGTTTTCCCGCACCCTCCTCTGTCTTGGTCCCCCTTCTCCATCTCCGCTATCTTTACCCATTTCAGCCTTCAGTTGTTTCCTCCGTCTCTACTTCAGACAGTTTTTAATAGTAGTCTTGGTGACCTAGTCTAGAACTTTCTAAAACTCTAGGTGGTAAACTTTGACCATGACTAGAGAAAGAAAAAAAAAATTCATGTTGATTTCTTTTAAGGAAAGAACTGAGCATCGTCTGCTCACCAAGCACATTAAAGGAACTGAATTTAAACTCATTCATTAATTTAGTGAGGTATTCAAAGGGAGATCAGTCTTAGAGATTGAGGGTTGTTGAGGGACAGGATTTAGCTCTCTTTTCTTTTGATACTTTGTTTTGTTGTACATGGTGGATCATCATTGGTGTTGTTGATTCCAAGTAGGGATGTGGTAAGCATAATAAAACTGTGCTCTGTGTGTGTTATTTGTGAAAAGCATAAACAGACATACAGACACACACACACACACACACACACACACACACACACACACACACACACACACACACACATATATATACACACAGAGAGAGAGAATGGCGTCATACTGTGGCACAGTGCTGCCCCTACGAAAAGCAGCAGTCCAAATTTCACACCCAGGTGTGTGTGTGTGACGAGAGAGAAGTACAGAATAGCATTGTTTGGATAGTAAAAACAATCAACACTGTCCTGTTGCAAATTTTCGGTTTATTCAAAACCTTCCTCAAGCTAGAAATCAGAAGTATAACATTGTGTAATATTGTATCGCACAATTTGTTACAGAACAGTACAATGTATTGCATTCACACACAGATGGTCATGAAAGAAAAAAAAAATAGAGAAGTGTGAAACCATGGAACATGGGAACTTAGGCTTGTATGACGTTTGTATTGACCTCTTGAGATCATGAGGGGGAAAGGGGGAGGGGGGGGGGGGTGGGTAAGTAAGAAATCAGGGTGTGTGTTGCCTTTCATGTCTTATGAGGTGCGAATAGATTCAGTGGTGAGAATGACTGAACGCTGTGTGACAGTGTAACTACTTTCAAAACAAAAGTGACAGTGTAACTACTTTCAAAACAGAAGTGACAGTGTAACTACCTTCAAAACAGAAGTGACAGTGTAACTACTTTCAAAACAGAAGTGACAGTGTAACTACTTTCAAAAACAGAAGTGACGGTGTAACTACTTTCAAAACAGAAGTGACAGTGTAACTACTTTCAAAACAGAAGTGACAGTGTAACTACTTTCAAAACAGAAGTGACGGTGTAACTACTTTCAAAACAGAAGTGACGGTGTAACTACTTTCAAAACAGAAGTGACGGTGTAACTACTTTCAAAACAGAAGTGACGGTGTAACTACTTTCAAAACAGAAGTGACGGTGTAACTACTTTCAAAAGAGAAGTGACGGTGTAACTACTTTCAAAACAGAAGTGACGTGTAACTACTTTCAAAAAAGAAGTGACAGTGTAGCTACTTTCAAAACAGAAGTGACGGTGTAACTACTTTCAAAAGAGAGTGACGGGTAACTACTTTCAAAAGAGAAGTGACGGTGTAACTACTTTCAAAAGAGAAGTGACGGTGTAACTACTTTCAAAACAGAAGTGACAGTGTAACTACTTTCAAAACAGAGTGATGTTCTTGTTCTCATGCAATGGAATAATCATCTGTTTTTTTGTCAGTGATGATGCTTTGCCAAACAAATGTCGCATTTACGTCAAACACATAGTGTTTATTTTTGAGTGTATTTGCAGGTATTGGATTGTATTTTAGGTTCAATGTTTGGACAACATTTTATTCTGTATTCTTCATGCTTGTTTTGTTAGTGTTTAAGGCATATTTTTGTTTGTTGGTTGTTTGTTTTTCATTTTACTTGTTTTTTTTTTTTATTTTAAGAAGATTGGATGTGATACGTTAAAAACTGGAAACGAACAAAAAAAAAAAAAAAAAAAAGAAAAAGAAGAAGGGTTATTGTTGTTGATCCAGGGAGAGAGAAAATCCACCGGAGAAAGCAGCCTTGCTCACACAGATTCTTCTCTCCATGTTAAAAGACAGACAGGCAATGTCACAGTGTCAGGTGATACGGTTGATTTCTTGACTGCTGGCAGAAACTGGGTGCTGTACATGTATGGATCAGGTTCATTATTATGTTTCCTTTCTGGTTATAGCTGGGTGCAGGTGAATAGCACTCTCTGTGGTGGTGTAAACAAACAGGGGGTTGGTGATGAACCAGTGTTTGAACACTGAGAGGGAAACACGGCGTTTTGCGGGGGACGTGTTAGAAGTGTTTAGTCGTTGTACGTATTCACGGTGTTCAACACGTTAATGTCAGAGTTTCTTGTGTTGGTGTATCAATGCTCAATCTCAACAGGGTTTTCATTGAACAAGGTCGTGGGGCATGGTACATTTCAGTTGTGAGCTGTACAGCTGACAGGGGGAATAAACATAAATTACAAAACCAATATTTCTTGTATTTTTGTGTTGCTCATCTCTTTTAAGTCCAAACTTAAAAAGAAAACTATACAGAATGGAACATCATCCCCATCATCCTTGCCATCATCAAAGAGCTTAAAAGATATCAAATTCTGTGGCCCTTCATGCGAGTCTTACTCTTCATAGCGACCTCAGTTTTTTGGTTTCCTCTCCACGTCTGTTCCCGTGATGAGTTGTGTCGGCGTTGCCGGTGCTGGTGTGTGTGTATGGGGATTGTTGCTGGATGCATGTGGTTAGGCTGTCCAGGAGGGGGATGGTCACTGACACTGGCTCCAAGCAATTGAGCAATTATTGTCATCAGTAGGGGGCTCGAAAGGTCGTACCCTGTGATATGTTGGATCGGAACAGGCTGTACTAAAACACCACCTGGATCGGGACAGGGCTGTACTAAATACCACCTGGATCGGGACAGGCTGTACTAAATACCACCTGGATTGCGACAGGCTGTACTAAATACCACCTGGATCGGAACAGGCTGTACTAAATACCACCTGGATTGGAACAGGCTGTACTAAATACCACCGAAATGACTCCACAGCAGTGCAGCGTCTCCTCTGATGGGTTGCCTTGTGACGGCTGGACATCGACTGCTCCCTGTGGGATTGCTAGTGCTGTGGTGGCTGTGACTGTGGACGGTGGACTGGAATGAGTGGAGTGGTGGTCATACCTCTGAAGTGGCGCTGAAGATGAGCCGGAAAAAAGAAAATTGCTCCCAATGGTATAGAATTACTGATATAACTTGTTGGCCTATTTCTAATTTACAGACTTTTTTTTTTCACCGTATGTGAAACAGCGATTTGCCATTAGGAAGCAACGGAAGGAACTGAGGATAGAATTAAAGACATCTCTAGCATGACGGAAACAGCTGGACTGGAATGTTTGCTGGGGTCGCTGGCATAATGACAAAATCACGCTTGCTGTGAGTATGTTTCAGCCTGGTCTGTTTCTAGAAAAACTTGTGTCATCCATTGCCCAGGGATAAAGTGCTTAACAATATCCTCCACACCATCCCCAGATCCATGCTATTGATACCAATCAGGATGCCGCAGTGAAAACCGTGTTAAGCCCAACCCTATGCTTTGACAAGAGATGACAAAATCTGAATCCAGGCAGGGAAATTCAAGTATCCTCCCCAACACTCGAGTGAATCAAACGATGGATCAACTGACCGAAAATCAGTTCAACAACATTAAGTTTACTGTCGGGTACACCAAAGCTAGCACACCCACCTCAACACTCCTTACCAGATTTTCAGACCTACCACAACCTTGGAAATCAAACCCAAATCTTCATGTCTTTTTAGTTCATTATGTTGTCGACTGACGCTTCCAAACACGCTCTAACACTGGGTAAGGGCAAAGGAGGCTAGGGTTCCTGTGTACACATAAGACTTGGCAACACCGAAAATTAATGCGCCGAGGCCTTGCTTAAAAGTCGAGTATTTAGAGACTGGCGCAATAAGATTGTTTTGAGAATTTGTATTATGTCTGAAAGTTGATTCTCCTCATTTTCTTCCGTAGGGCCATCAAGGTACAGGCCAGGTAGCTCCAAGCAGACAGATGAAAATCAAAGGAATGGGACTATTTTGGTGAATCCCCTTGGCGCAAAGATAGGGTCACAGGTGAGTGCAAAGGCCTGAATGTGTTGTCAACGAAGAGGAATGTCATGTATTTGAAGATTGCGATTTCATCGGCGAAAATCTTCCAAACCAAGGGAATTAATGGGGGGGGGGCTTGTTCTTTTGATCAATTATCGGTTTAATATTAAATGCTGGTTCAGATTTATGGTAGGCCTCAAAACGCTTTCATGGCATGTATAATGTTTTAGTGCAAACTCCTGTGGCGTGTGGCCACGTGCAGTGCACAAGGGCGGATCCGGCTTCAGAGAAAGGTGCACACCACAGCAGCACTAATGCTTTAAAGTGGTAAGACGCTGCTCAGGCCCGTGAGCACACTGCTTCCATGGCTCTCGACCTGAGGAACCACTGCACCCAGGTTGCTTCCTCTCGGATGTTGCCTTATGTCACGGTGAAAACCGAGCAAGTTGCCACATGGTATCGATCAGTCTTGCCGGCAATGGATTCCTCGCCTTTTTGTGGGATCCCAGGTATTGAGGCAACGGATCAGCTCGCCGAACTGGGAACAAGAGAGAACCACACAACGGCGTGATCTTCACAGAGAAACGACCAGCTACCGCCAGTGACGCCAGTCACTATCTTAAAACAATCACGGCTGCGAGTCATTATAGCACTGGTCACTCACTGCCCGAGTGCTAAAGAAACCGAAACTGTTTTCCACACCGTGATATTGAAGTTACAGCTGTGACAGTGGGGATCAATCTATCAAGCAGCACACCGGACCATACAGAAGGCCTTCCGACATTAGTTAAAAGAGAAAAAAAAAATAAAAAGAAAAGGAAAAGAAAAAAAAAGCAAGTAAAGAACAGACCCGTCCCGCAAAGCTCCCTGATATTGCCCTCCCAGCTGTTCGTCTGTTTGAAGTCTCTTTCACATCTTTGTGGTAAACCTGCGCCCCGCTAGCTACGTTATCTATTTTTAATTTGTTGTTGTTGTTGTCGCCTGTTTCTCCAATCATGTTTGCTGGTCTTGGCCAATTCTCTCTTTCCCATTGTGTATTCGCTGTCATAGTCGCAATGCGTAGACGTCCCCACTCTGTTACGGTCACTCTCTTGTAAAGTGATTTTTTTTTTTTTACATTCATGTGTACTGTCCTCACCCAGCAAAATCATACAGCAGACGAGCATAACTTTCCATGAACATGGGCGAAAGAGGCTTGTTTTGTTGCATCAGTTGCGATTAAAAAGAAAAAAAAAATTAATGTTTAATGTCCAGGGCCACCAAAATGATACGGCCAACGGCATAACCTTCCAGGAGAGTGGACGAAGGGGGCATGTTTTATATCGTTCGCACCGTACCGGCTAACCGATAAACAACACGTTAAGATGGACAGTGAAAACAACATGTTTTACTGTTTCAAAACAGAGTGACTGAGGGCGGAAAATGAAGCAAAATTTCGAAAGAGAGGGGCTTAGTTACCGCCAAGGACATAGACAAACAGCACAGGAGAAGACACAATGCGTTTTCACCTCTTGGATCTTCCTCTGGCGAAAACAAATAACATTTAGGACAGAGAAAACGAAGAACGTGAAAACCCCATAGCTCCTCATGGTCGCCACGCGTTCAAAATGGCTGTCGGACATGTTTTACGTTTGTGCCAACGCGTGATTCGAACCGGCAACCTCATACTGCGAAGTTGGTAATTTAACGAACTGAGCCAGCCTGACTCGCAAGGAGGGCCGGATAAAACAAGAACTATGACACTGATCCTCGGAGTGTGAATGAGTGCAAACTGAACTGAATATTGAAACACACGACCAATACCGTTTCAGGTAAGAAAAATACACCTCGGAGTGGGAATGAGTACAAATTAATTTGAATATGGAAACACACGACTAATATTATTTCAGGTAAGAAAAATAGACCTCGGAGTGGGATCGGTACATGTTAAACT
>JADBJO010001874.1:220000-222500 GCA_016801955.1 Conus betulinus
CTGAAGAACTAAAATCTGTCTAAGATGA
Organism: Conus betulinus; assembly: GCA_016801955.1. Classification (NCBI taxonomy): domain Eukaryota; kingdom Metazoa; phylum Mollusca; class Gastropoda; order Neogastropoda; family Conidae; genus Conus; species Conus betulinus. The sequence goes on from JADBJO010001874.1 coordinate 220,029, forward strand.
GGAGCGATAGTGTCATGTACTGCAGTCGATTAGTTACATATAAGCCTTGATGGCCTTGTCTCTTGTTTTGATTCCTTTGATGGAATAACACCTACGGTGTTAAAACATGATCACGGTGTGTTTGAGTGTGTGTGTGTGTGTGTGTGTGTGTGTGTGTGTGTGTGTGTGTGTGTGTGTGTGTGTGTGCGTGTGTGCATACGTGTGTGTGTGTGTGCACGAGTGTGTGTGTGTGTGTGTGTGTGTGTGTGTGTGTGTGTGTGTGTGTGTGTGTGTGCGTGCGTGCGTGCGTGCGTGTCTTGTGTGTGTATGTGTGTGTGTGTATGTGTGTTGTCACGTCCTTATTTCTGACACGTAGTGTATCAATAACATTTCCTGATGTGTCTGCATGATTTGAATAACACGATATTTTGTTTTGTTTCTCGCAGACTGATGACACTTACGTAGGGACAACAACGTGCTGAAGACTTGGAGTACTCTGCAGATTTGTCTGTCCGAATCCTCGTCATCGTCGTCTCTCGGCATCACCAAACAAACTCAGCATTCGTGTCTTCAGTGAGACGGTTATTTCTGTTATTGTCGTTATCGATATCATTGCTGCTGTTCACGTGAACACAAGAAGACTTTGCACGAGTCTTACCTGGATCGTTTCGCTGTACGGTGGGGGGAAAACAGCAAAGGTCTCAGGGATTCAAGAATTTAACCTATACTGCAAGCAAGTCTTTGGATTAGTCTTGGGTGCCTTGTTAACGCAAGTATTGTCCACCGCCACAGCTTCCAGCGCCTTGCATGGTATTCGCATCTTCTCCCCCTCTGTCATCTCTTACACCTGGGAGTAGTCGGAGTTCCTCGTTGTGCGCCTTGAGGCGCGTCCGTGGGATCAAGCCTAACGTCAGTGCCGGAGTAGTTGCAGCGAGATGCACGTGCAGCTGTACGTGCCGCCCGCAGTGCCGGGGGCCTGCCGGTGACCCGCAACATGCCCTACAGCCAGACCAGCATGCCCACCCAGAGCCAGCCGCGCAACATGACGGGCATCTACCTGGGGCTGGTGAGTAGTGCCTGAGTTCTTCCCCCTGTCTGGGAACCTTGGTTGGTCCTTCGTCTTGTGGGAAAAAAACCTGGATGGTCAGTGCCCTCAGTTTGGCGGAACCCTTCCGGGCCATACAGCAGGTGAATGCGAAACGGGTTTTCCCAACAGTCACACGGAAATTTACCACAAAAAGGCAAGTCAGGTAGCCTGATATATATTCTTGTATAGAGAAACCGAACGAACGAACCAAACAAGCAACCAACCAACCAGCGAACCAACCAAATGATAAGGAATACGACGTTTTTAAACATTCTAGTTTCTTAGTCAGCATCGAAGGATCAGATATCAACTAGAAAAAATTATTTCTAATCGTGGGCAGCCATGATCCCCCACGTCCTCCTCTCTCTGTCTGTCTGTCTGTCTCATGCTCTCACGCACACACGAAACGCACGCACGCACGCACGCACGCACACACACAGACACACACACACACACACACACACACACACACACACACACACACACACACACACACACACACACACACACACACACACACTGTACCCGTGTACCAAAAAATTGAGGCATCTTCTGATGCGCAGGATAGGCTGTCGGTATTTCTATTCTGAATAACCTGGAACTTACTGGTCCTTCATTTAAAATCCCATAAGATTATCTCCACGACAGAGCAGGCCTCCCCCCCCCCCCCTCAAATTGACTTTTATAACTGAAGCGCCTCGGTCATCATGTTTGGTTTGAGGATTTGTACAGAACTGTCGTATGTTCCCATTGGCTGCAGTCTATAGTGGGAGCAAAAAAATGACCGTGTTTGAAGACCTACAACAGTTAGCGAGCGGGAGGATGAGGATGACGCAAGGAAATATAGGGGAGGGAGGCAGGGGGGGACGGGGGGGGGGGGGGGGGGGGGGGGGGGGGGGGGGGAGCGGGAAGTTGGGGAGTGGGAGAGGGCACAGATTCCAGGCTTGCCGACTACATTAATTGCGTTGCTTTTTTTTTATGCTGCCGTGTATTCTGTGTTGCTCAGCCAACCCCTACACTGGCACACCCAGTAACCACCTGTCGCAGACGTAGCACCAGCAACTCACAGGGAACTATCTCCGGTCGGTGTAAGGCAACTTGCCAGAGAGAACACTGCATTGCAAAAAAACGAAACAAAAACAAAACAAAAAAAAAAAAAAAAAAAAAAAAAAAAAAAAAATCACAAACGAAAAACAAAACACACACAAAAACTGTTTACTAAAAACTTTAAATTGTGTTGTACTGTGTCGTATTTTGTCCGTGTGTGTGCGCGCGCCTGTGTGTGTACATGTGTGTGTGTGTGTGTGTGTGTGTGTGTGTGTGTGTGTGTGCGTGCGTGCGTGTGGTGTGTGTGTGTGTGTGTGTGTGTGTGTGTGTGTGTGTGTGTGTGTGTGTGTGTGTGAGCG
>JADBJO010001874.1:227500-230000 GCA_016801955.1 Conus betulinus
GATGTGTGCGTATGGGTGTGTGGTGCGAGGGTGCGTGCTTGCGTGTGTGTGCGTGTGTGTGTGCGTGCGTGCGTGCGTGTGTGTGTGTGTGTGTGTGTGTGTGTGTGTGTGAAGGATGGGGAATGGGGAACAGGGTGGTGTGGGATGTCATGTCTCTTCCCCAGCGCCTGGTTCATTCATCAGGTTTCCCCTAGGACCGTTCGGTTGACACGCTACTCGGTGATATTCTGATCGGCTGATTAGACGTGTCAGTTGCCATCAAGCCTTCAGCGATAGGAGGGTCGGGTGGGTATAGCATAGGCCTACTTTCCTGGACATGTAACAGATCTCAGGTCCACAGTTTGAGTCTATTGCACTTTTTTTTTCTTCTCTTTCACCGCCTTCATAGAACTCTAAGGTTTGATAGGTCCAAGTGTCGGATGTGATGATCAAAACGAGGTCCTTCAGTTTGACGTTAAAGAACCGATAACACAAGGAAAGCTGCTGATGGCAAAAATCTGTGCGACAAATCCGCTGTGACTGGTCACACAAACAGACACAGACAGACACACTCACCTTTCTCCCCCCCTCCTCCCCTACACACACAGAACATAGATGGTAGCACCGCACAGACTAGAGTTCATGATGACCGACAGAAATCTGGTGTGGAACTTAGGCCGAAAACTGTGTGCAATGTAACACAATACAATACGATACCATGCAATGCGAGACGGTACAACACACAATACAACACAGTACAGTACAGTACACCGCGATGTGATACAATACGATACAAAAGAACACAATGCGACAGAGCGGTACAAAACATTACAACATCACAGTCATGACTTTCTTTGTCCGCCTATGACAAATTCAATACGACACAATAAGACATGCAATACAAGTACGTGCAATGCCATTCCATACGGTAAGATAACATACACTTTCATACACAAAATAAACACGTGATTAAGTGTGACCTTTTCATCACAATGGCAATTCAAAATTTTAGAGAACTTTGTTTCGAAAGTATTACTCCGTAACTGGATAACAAGAGATGTTGAAAGTCTAAAATCATGTCATGAAAACCTTCAACAGCTTTGTTGACATAATTGCAAACAGAAATGTTTTCTTTCGAGGTAGGACCGTCACATGAGTACTTGGACAAAACATTTTCAGTATTATTGTTTCTAGCGGCTGATAGTCATCAACCAGTAGAGGAATGTTTAAATCTGTAGCTTTCTCTGATTTTCTTGCATCCGTTTCAACTGCTTAGTCTTTTTTTTTTTTTTTTTTTTTTATTGGCATTCATGTAACAGTGATGGAAAAGTCCCTCCCTCGCCAGTTTCCCCCCTCTATGGCACTTTGCCTGCACTTATAGTTCTCGTGTGAAAGACATCCAAAGGCCTTTTATGGGTTTGGAATAATCAGAGGAAGTAGAGGGAAGTCGCTGGTCCGGTCGCTTTTGCATTGGTTGGGGGGGGCAGTGGAATTCTGTCCAGGAGCTGATTGACTTAAGCCTTGCGTTTGTTTTCCCCAATCTTTCAGTCGCTTTTTAGCAAAACTGAATCTGGATCGTCACGCATGGTGTTTGTTCGTGGCTGCTTCAGGAGCCATTATAGCTATGGAGATAATTTGGGTGCACTCAGGGCGGGATACCTTTGTAAGCTAGTTGACAGGTACTCAAAAAAAAGAGACCAAAAGAAGGATTAAAAAAAAAAAAAGAGAAAAACAGTCAAGAAAGAAGGGGCCGAGGGATGGTTGGTATGAGTAGAAAGTGGGTGGGTGTTAACTGGTAAAGGGGGGTAATCAATTCAAGTCTGAATGGCGCCAAAGAAATGGTATTGGCAGTCTGCTGCAGTATTTTTTTTTTTTTTTATCTATTCCACTGCTCACTGGAGGCAGGCTGTGTACGCTTACTTCCAGAAGGTTTTTTTTTTTTTTTTTTTTTTTTTTTTACTTCAGCCGCATGTCCTCTCAACCCTGAAGTACTGAAAGTAAAACGTCAACTTCTGGGACACGTTGTTCGTGTTCTGTGGTTATTCTAGCCCAAACTCAGCAGTCAAGTGACTTGCAGTTGACTGTCTCAGCCATCTTGACCATGATCTGAATCACCCACCTACGGTGTTGGTTGGCGGCCAGTCAGTGGAGACATGATGTCAATAAAATGACGAATTGGGTGTACGCTGCGTGGGACGCGTACTGGAACAAACTTTTACAGGCGGGACAGAACCAGTTGGGACGACTAGCTCGCACCAGACTTTAAACTACGGATTCCCAACCAAAAATCAAGCAGACGGCTGATATACGAAATAACGACCGCTGCTGCTGCACGGTTCCTGGAAGCAGCTACACACAGTATAGACAGTCTTGCTACTATGACCTTGAAATCACCAGGACAACAGTGCTGCCCATTCAAAACCTGTACCGTTGTTTTAAGTTGGCCCTCGCAGTAGCAAGATGCCGACAGAGGACAAACGTCGTTGGTGCACACCCCTTCCGTTTTAACAATGCCACATTA
>JADBJO010001874.1:235000-252500 GCA_016801955.1 Conus betulinus
GACAAACCAGAGAGGGTAGGGAGGCGGGAGGGGGAGGGAAGGAGGCGGAGAATAGCGGGAGCTGGAGGAAGTGTGACAATGAAAGGGGGGGGGGGGGGGGGGGGAGGTGGAGCTGGTGGTGGTGAAGGTGCGATCGGCCTGTACGCCATGTTACCCTTTCACTGACACAGTCAGAAACTGCTTGCCCAACGGACTGGTGGAGAGAGTATTTCCCCTTGTCCGCTTGCCCGCCACAGAGTTTTTACTCTCCCGGGCAATTGGACGGGAGTCCTGTGAAAGAACCTTGGAGCCAAAAACTTAAGCAAAACAAAACAACAGAACGAAACAAAACCCTAAACGGGACGTATAGAGAACATACATGTGTGGCGCCATACCACAACAGTTGAAATGACCGGTGGGTTATTACCAGAGATTTTACTGCTGTTATTACCAGTTCCTACGACGTTTATACAATGGGGCAAATCACGTAAGCCCGGCATTTTGTACAATGAACAGAGACTGAAAACAAAGTTTTAACGACCAAGTATCTGATTCAGCGGTATTCTGGTTCTTTGATGATGATCAGCCTCTTTATGTAGAAGTAAAAGTTCCCATGTAGAGGATGTGAACAGAGAGAGAGAGAGAGAGAGAGAGAGAGAGAGAGAGAGAGGACAATGATTTACTGCTTAGGTATTTAGCCCATTGCAGAGTAGAATTGGGGGCGGAGAGTGTGTACATGAAGTTTATAAGAACTGACTTCAGACACATTGAACTGAATATACGAGATATACGGTGACAGGGCTGCCATGTCACGCACTGCACACGATGTCCGGATTATCCCGTGAAACACTCACGGTGAACAGAAGGATCACAGCAACACAACGTGCACGTCCCCCCCCCCCCCCCCCCCCAAAAAAAAAAAAAAAAAAAAAAACAAACAAACCCTAAGAGCGCTTTAAAAGAAAATGGAGAGGATAGGGGTAAGGTGGTACGGGGAACGGGGGTGAGGACGAAGGGAGTGAAGGACAGGGGTTAGGAGTCACATGCACAGTGAACCAAAATAGAATCTAACTACATCAATCCATGATCGAATGCAAAACACCAAGTCCAGCACCAAGTCGACCCTTCATTTTCTTCCGATCGGCAGGGGTCCAGAGTAGCCGCTTGTAGTGGATCGTGCACAGAGAGAGAGAGAGAGAGAGAGAGAGAGAGAGAGAGAGAGAGAGAAGGAAGGATAGTCCAATTACGTGGTCAATCATTATCCATTTAATCTTTATTACAAGCAAGATGAATATCGCCTTTGAAGGCTGGAGGTTAAAAAGGAATTACTGTGTAGTACGGTTACTACCATTTTTTGGCACAAAAAAGGAAATTCCACTGATTTTCAAAACCTCCAGCTAGGGGACTGGAACACACAGGCGGATACAGAAGAAGTCTTTCAAGTCCGTCCAAACCTTAGAGAGGCTTTACCATCTGCCACTGGGGGCTGCAAAGAAGAAACAGTTTTTGTGCAGATTACACACACGCCACTCCTTTTACAAACACCTGTTTCTTTAACGAGACGAAGAAGCTGCATGATGTAGGCCTATCTCTCACTATTAAGCGTATTCTCGTAGAGTGTTGGGACTTACATATGACAACAGATATAAACACTTTGCTGCAGACTCTATGATAAACCTTGTTCAGAGATGTTCCACCTGTTTGGATTTTTGGGTTTTTAAAAGAGGTAAGCATTTTGAATCTGTTCTAAGATTTTACTGAATAAAGAGTTTTAAGCAATGTATGTGTGTTGAACAAAACTCTGACGTAATGAATTTAAAAAAAAAATATTGTTAAGTGTGTAAGGAATTGACTTTGACGAGACAACAGCCCTGATGTAGCCCTCGTGGTGTGCTGGGTTATAAACATCATAAAACAAAACGAACTCCACTGACTGTTTTTCATTCTGTGCGCAATCCGTACACCCACTGTGGGGAAAAAACAACCAAACATTCGCGCAGAAAAAACAAAAACAAACGTTGTACAACACAAATACAATACACGGTACAAAACAGTGCAGAACTCAGACTTTTATGCTGATCAACACTGTACCTTATGTTCGACGCTTCGGTAACGGTATGCCGAAAAGCCGGAGGCTGGTTCTATTTTATTGAAGTTAAACGTCCATGTCTGCTTCACGTGACATAGAGGACAGGTATCACCATCTCAGATGAGTGGCCGGCCGAACATCACCCTGATGTCCCCGAACAACACCATCTTGAGACGCGCAGCGAAAACTTACACTTTATACTGTGCCCGCGGTTCGAACTGTCATCTGGTTGGCCCCGTGGATAAAGCACTCTTCACTTGACTCAAGGGTCAAAGTATTAATCCTGACTTGGGGCAGGAAGGCTGAAAGAGATCTTCTGTTCGGACTCAACATCCTTTGGATGCCACTTTAAATCTAGTGTGACCTCAGTTCACATACACACACACGCGCGCACACGCGCGCGCGCGCACACACACACACACACACACACACACACACACACACACACACACACACACACTCTATCGCTCACTCACTCACACACACACACACACACACACACACACACACACACACACACACACACTGCGCCATACACATGAAATACCATTCCACCCTCCGTAGAAGAGCACTGTATACTGGTGGGTGGATGATAAAACACCCACAAAACGAGCAGAAAACAATGCACACCTGTATCGTGTCTAGACGGAATAGGACGCGAAAAATAATCACCAGTCGTCATAGTTCTAGTCGAGGAATGGAGAAGAAGAAGAAGAAGAAGAAGAGAAGACGTAGAAGAAGAAGAAGAAAGAGGAGAAGAAGAAGAAGAAGGAGACGTAAAAGACGAAGAAGAAAAAGAAGGAAGACGACGAAGAAGAGTGAATAAAGAACAAAAAGGAGAAAGCGGAAGATAGACAGGAAGAGGAGGAGCATAAGAAAAGAAAATGAAAGAAGAAGAAGAAGGAGGAGAAGGAGGAAGAAGAGGAGAAGGAGGTGGAGGATGAGGAAGAGGAGGAGAAGAAGAAGAAGATGAAGGAGGAAGAAGTTGGAAGAACAAGAAGGATGGAAGAAAAAGAAGATAATGATGAAAAAAAAAGGAGAAGAAGAGGGAAGAAAAGAAGAAAAAGTAGGAGAAAGAGGTAGAAAAGAATGAGAACAAGAAAAGAAAAAACAAAAACCACTAGAAGATATGGACAAGAAGAGTACGAGCTCGTAATGTTCTCAAAACGTGTTTGGTGATCTAACCAACGAGGCTAAAGGACAGTTCTGACCTTCTAACAAATCAAGCTGCAACAGCAGCCAGCTGGCTGATCGGACAAAATGGGGTCTTTGAGCAAATCGGGCTCCAACGCTAATCCGCCGGGCTATTGGGAAACTCGGGTCTTTGAACAATTCCGGCTGCAACTGAAGCCCGTTGGTCTGTTGGGCAAAGCGAGCTTTCGAACAAATTGGGCGGCAACAGCAAGCAGCTGGGCTGTGGGACAAATCGGACCTTTTGAACAAATTGAGCAGCTACTCGAGTATGCGTGCAGACGAGAAGGCGGTGGTTTCCAAGTTAAATTTTAAAAGCATTATTTCGTGTTTGTAGGCTTGACATGCCGGTGGCACTGGTCAAAGATGAACTCAAGGCGTACTGCAGACGCTCGGTTCACCTAACACTGGCGTGACTTTTTTCCCCGTTGTCCTTGGTGCAGAGGCTTTGCTGATGTGTTCAGTAATTCATCTGTAGTGTGTGCTGTAATTGGCTGGACAATCATCGGATCTGTTTCTTTCTTTTTCATTTCCTTAGGGTTTTTTTTTTTAAAAATTGTCTTTTTCTCTTTTCTGTTTTTTTCTTTGCTGTCTGTTTTTGGCTTTTTCTTTTGTTGTTCCTTTCTGTTCTCTCTCTCTCTCTCTCTCTCTCTCTCTCTCTCTCTCTCTCTCTCTCTCTCTCTCTCTCTCTCTCTGTGTGTGTGTGTGTGTGTGTGTGTGTGTGTGTGTGTGTGTGTGTGTGTGTGTGTGTGTGTGTGTGCAGGTTGCGGAAAATCGATCGTGATGGCACTGCTTAAGTGAACTCGCCAATGTAAAAGTCACCTTGACACACCATGCGTATTTCTGCACTCATACATGCATATGCGTATTTTATGCATCCCATCAAACATTCCACTGTCTCTTGGAATGGAGTGTCCCGCTTCTTTTCTGACATGACAGGACAAGGCATATCGTTTCTACGCTAGTTAAGCTATACATATGAACCAGTCATATGCGCAAAAACAAAGTATTAGAAACACAAGAGATCAGTACATCCTAATTCTGGGGCTAAACGCTATAAATAGGCTTCTCACTGGACCAGGTTTCCCACACACACACACACACACACACACACACACACACACACACACACACACACACACTCACTTTGCACACTACCCCACTGTTCTGTCTCTGTTACATGAACAGGTCAGCACAAAATGCCGCGTTCTCTCTGGGCAGGCAGCGGGTGATGGCGTTGTCTGGCACAAGGTTCAGGACTGGGTTGCGGTAGATGTCTCCTATGGAACTCCTTGAAGAGGTGTCTCCTTCTGTTAACTTCTTGCCTGTGGGTTTTGTACTTGGTTTTCCACTGTCTCTTCAACGTCTTCTCTCTGGGGCTAACTCCTACTTCATTCACCTTTAGCCCCGTTCTCTCTCTTCCAACCAGACTCCGTCTTGCTTCTGTCTTTCTCCTCCAGTCTTTCTGGAGTCGCGTGTATTGTATTCTCCAGCGTCTATTAGAAAAAATCTCCACAAAAGATCTCCTTCAGACTATGTCCACCTCCATGTTCACCTTCACAGTAGATCTTGGGAAAAAAAGTTCTTCCCACGCACTGACATTTATGTAGATTTTTTACAACAGCACAACAAACAGCATAAACAAGTTCAGTCCTTTCTCTCCATGATGGATATCGAACGTTCACAGCGACTTCTAAAACCATTCTCATACAGTAAATATCCTCTTGAAAGCCAGGTCGTCCACACATCCAAACCAGCATGAGAAAAGTATCAGGCTAGCAGTTTTACACCAGTAACAGTTAACACACAGACGGGACTTTCGTTAAGTGGGAGATCAGCGGGCTGTATGGTGTCTATGCTTTGTTGAACTGTTTCATGTGATTGTGACGTTGTCTGAGGGACACGATGCGTTATGTGCGGAGGTCAGAGCGGGTGATTTTTTCTCCGTTTACTGTTTGGCACCCATAGGTTTGAACTCAGGACTTTTTACATGTCCGTGCCAATTTTGTTATCTGTCAATTACCATCCGATAGCTTTGAACCTCTCATCATGCAGCCTGAAGGTGTGCACAGGTTGCGGACCCTAACGTCTGTGCCAATTATCCTATTATCCTCTCACTATCTAGACAGTTGTCGTTTGAACCTCTTAAAGGCCTCTGTGAAGAGTTTCGCTCTCTGAGGGGATCATTATGTTGTGTATCTTAAGTCAAATAAGCATTATTTTGTTCTCTGTGTGTGTGTGTGTGTGTGTGTGTGTGTGTGTGTGTGTGTGTGTGTGTGTGTGTGTGTGTGTGTGCATTATATTTTGACCTACCAAATGCCACAATTTTTTCTTTAAATTAATACAGCCTTCTTCCGGCTTACATGAACAATTTCGTGTTCAGAGTTCTGTCATCTTTATGTCCCATCTATGGCAGAATTCGACTGCAAGATCGACTCCAGAACTGTCATGAAGCATGTGTTTTTCCGTCCACCATTGCAATTGATCAATCTTTAGAAGAGTGGAATCCGCAGTCATAAGCTGTTTAGGCTATGTGGGGAAGCGATAATAACTTAACTTGACACATTCAGCACAACACAAATAAAACTTTTATCACCATTATTATTGTTATTGTTACTATTATCATTGTCCTTATTGTCATTATCATTATCATTATTATTATTGTTATTGTTATTATCGTTATTATTATTGTTGCTGTTATCATTATTACCATTATTATTGTTACTATAGACCAAAAGACCACTCGGAGCTTTTCAGTGCTGTCAGCGTTCAGCTACGTACATATACATACGTTAACACGATAACGAAGGCCAAGAAGACACCTGAAGGCACAAGAGCAAGAGCAGCAGTGACCGGAGCAGAAGCTGAAGTCACGGCAGCGGCAGGGAAAAAAAAGAGGCAGAGGACGTGGCCGGCAATGACAAGAAGCGACAGCAGCAAAGCTGATACACACCACGGTAGTCGTATTTGTCCTTTCCCGACCCATCTGTCAAATCACAGCTTTTCCCCTTCCTTGTCATTCAGCGGCTGTGGCGCCAGTGCCACACGGGCAGCTCTCCGGGGAAAGCTGAAAAGCTCAACGACCACACAACGGAAGACACTACATAATGCAAGGCCGGTAATTTGCATCGGGAGAGAATTGTCCCCTCGTCCGCGGCTGTAGCGAGACAAGGAGTAACATCTGCGCCCGTGTGTTTGTCTGCACGTGCGTCAGTTCTTTAGCTTCGTCATCACTCCCTTCCGTCGCCGTTGGTTACGTTTAGTTTCAAGGCGGAGCATCTTTTTTTTTTTTTTTCTGTTGGACAGCTCGCCTTTCATGTGGTACCAGGGTTGGCTGCTTTAACGTGTGTAGAATTTGTGTTTGGAGTGATGCCACGTAAGGACAGTAGAGGTGAGAATTTTCCAGTAAGTTTGTGCGAAGTTTAGCTTTGGAGAGAAGCGAACCTTAACTACAGATGGGTAGGCCTAAAAGGTTTTCTTTTTTCAAAGTATGGAGTCTGTAAATATCGAAAGTGAAAATTTCGCGTTTTGGTGTGTCTTATTTATTCATTCGTTTTATTTATTTATGTATTTATTCATTTATTTTTTATTATCTACTTATTATCTAATCATCTATTTATCCTTAACACTTCTTTGCACTGCAGCAAGCAGAATATTCAGAAACACAAAATTCTCTCTCAACAAAAAGAAAGTCAAGACTGCTTAGACTGACAGAGAGAGAGAAGCACACACACACACACACACACACACACACACACACACACACACACACACACACACACACACACACACACACGCTCAGTGTTGGCATAAAAGGTTGAAAAAAAAAAGAAAAGGACAGCAGGCCTTCAAGGGATACCAACACATCGCCTTCATTTTTTTTTTTGAACTGGTTGACTTCGTCTGCAGACAAATAAGGAGTGTGTTGACTTTTCATCATTGGAATAGTAAGGGCGATGTATCCATGAAGAAAAAGACTGATGGCGGATGACAAGAAAGCTGAACAAACTAAGACTGCTGGAGTACCCAGGAGAATTGGCTGCCAGCTGTGTAGAAATCGACAAGTAAGCAATTGCAATAATAATTATCATGATAATAATATTTAATAACAATAATGATATGATGATGATGATATACTGATAATGAAAAATAATTATGAAAATAATAATGAAAATAAAACATAATGATGATAGTATTATTACTGATGATGATGATGGTATAATTTCTCCTAATGCTGATATTACTGCCAACAATAATGAGCTTTTTTTTTTTTTTTTTTTTTTTATTAGTATAAGGCGTATCCCTTGCCTTGTGGTAATCCTGTGCTAGCAATTTTCTCTTTTCTGTTGTCTCTTTGTACTCTGGTTTTTGTTATTTTTTCATCTTTCTTTTTACTACCGTCTACTGGTAGTAGAAAGCTACTACCTTTATAGCCTATTATATTCACCTCAAGAAACTTTAAAACTTTTTTTCAACCTTATAAAACGACTGTTTTCACTGTTTGTTGTTGTTGTTGCTGCTGTCGTTGTTGTTGTTGTTTGTTGTTGTTGTTGTTGTTACTGTTGTTGTTCGTTAACTTGAAGTATTGAGACTGTTTACATTGTTCAGAGGGGACACAAGTTGTCCTTTCTACACTGTCTCTTTTTCTATATGGCTTTTTATATCTTTATATTTTTACATAGTACCATTATTTGGCATAAATTTCATACACATCTTTGGTAAAGCGGAAGTGAGTGTTTTGTTGGAACGGCTGGTGTCATCAGCATGACCTGCTCTTATCAGCTTAAGGATATCTATCCCATGTAGTCTAGCCATCATTTGCTGGTTGTTTCTCTTTCAGGATAGGACTTCGCTCCACTGTGTAGTGACAGCCCAGTGGTCAGCTAGGCCATAATAACCCTGAGACTGAAACACAGTGCTTATTACTGTACATCTACAAGCATAGTCATGAGACACATGCAAGCAAGCCACTACATTTTTCCTATCAACACTTTTTTGTCGGAAAGTGCGGACCCTCTGTACGCTGAACAGCTCATTTTTACATGGAACAAGGTGGATTTGGTTTAAAAAAAAAAAAAGCTGAAATTGCAGTGAGCCCTGGGATGACTGGCGTTTCATTCTGACAGCTTTTCGTACGACCGTTTTTCATCCCGCCATTAAGGCACCATACTCCAACTCGGAAAAAGGGCTTCGTTCAGTTAGGATCCATTCCAATACGGCTCCGTTCCATTAGTGCCCAGTGTCCAATACTGTACAGGTCTATCAGGGATCTATTTTCAACAGGAGCCAGTTCTAGCAGGGCCCAATGCGACTAGGGTTCAGAGCACGTAAGTAACATCTAATCCCTTTCTGACGGGAGAGCGACTGAAAGTGACAGACAGATGGATACACAGAGACAGACAGAGAAAGACAAAGTGAGAAAGATATAGGAATGCACAGAGTGAGACAGATTATAAGTGATCGAGAAAATAAGATGAGAGAGAGAGGGAGAGAGAGAGAGAGAGAGAGAGAGAGAGAGAGAGAGAGAGAGAGAGAGACAGACAGACAGACAGACAGACAGAGAGAGAGAGACAGACAGACAGAGAGACAGACGAGAGACAGAGAGAGAGAGAGATAGAGAGACGAAACGACACGACTCGACATTTTATGACAGTGGGGCCAAGCCCCCTTAAAGGGGTGTATGTACACAGAAAAGCAACAATAACTTATACATTTCGGCAGAAAGACAGAAAACATAAAAGACCAACTGTCCATTTCATTATCTACACTCTTAGTTATAAATCAATTTAGGAAATTGCAATATCTCTTGCTTTAAAAGCTCTGTACAAGAGAGAGAGAGAGAGAGAGAGAGAGAGAGAGAGAGAGAGAGAGAGAGAGAGAGAGAGAGAGAGAGAGAGAGAGAGAGAGAGAGAGAGAGAAGGATCCCGTCAGCCAGAGACAGAGAGGCAGACCTGATGTCACACAGACAGCGAAGGACTAATTCTCGCTCTCTCCTGTCCTTCGTCTTCCCCCACCCTTCCCCACCCCCTCCCACTTTCCGCCCCACTTGACGCCTCCCCATCCTTTTCCTCTCTCCATCACTAGGTTTTCTGTGCCTTCCTTTTTTCTCTCTCCATCACTAGGTTTCTGTGCCTTCCCTTTTTTCTCTCTTCCGCTCGTCAGATGATTACGTGTAATTCATCAATATGAAAATGTACTCAACCCTAATGGCACTGGGCGCGCCCTGTTGGAACTGGGTCCTGATGGAATGGCAGTAATTGATGTTGATTCCATTGCGTCCCAGTTCTGGTAGGATTCTCAGCGTTTGCGCGTAATGCTACTGGGACGTAATGAACATCAGTTTTTGAAAAGTTTGATTCCGTCAGGTCTCAGTATCGTTGAGTCCCAGACTGAGCCCTGTGGGGGAAACTGGGCTCTAATGGTTCCGGGACATGGAAGCATTATCCTGGGGAACATGTGTTCAAGCGAAGCACAAATCTGGTTGTGGTAGGTAACAAATGATTGTCGCTGTCTGTAGCAGTCGCAGGAAGGTATACAACATTCGGCGGATCATCACATACCCCCGTATAGATGTATTAATGTAATAAAGTATTGAGAGAGAGAGAGAGAGAGAGAGAGAGAGAATGGTGGCGGTGAGGGGGGGTGGGGGGGGGGGGGGGGGGGGGGGGGGGGGAGGAAGGAAGGGGGGAGGGAGACAAGGGCAAGTTGAAACAAAAGCTGTTGAAATTTTGAGTCGCTACAGGGACCACTGCCTATCCCAAGAGAAAGTAGAAAAGGGACAGTAGGAAAACAAAGCTATAGAAGCAAGGGGGGAGGAAAATAAGAAAGAGAGGGGGAAATAAAAACCGGCCCAATGGGACAAGATTTAAAGCAGCATTGTTCTTGGACAAATGATTTTCTGGAAAAAGAGCGGGGGAGAGGCATAAAGCTTTACATTCTGTTTCATGTTATTAGTACTTAAAAAAAAACCCAAAACACCTTTATGCTGAATGGCGCCACACTTTAATGCAGGAAGGACTGATAACGGCAATGTAGACGTGACCTGTCCATGCACCTTTGGGTCCCTATCCCAAGCTCGCTTCTCATCCCGTGTCCCTTTCCCCCCTTGTCTTGTCCAGCCTCCTTTCATTCCAAGCTTTCGACACAAGACAACGTCCGCTGAATAACGTTTTCTGTTGGATTAATGGGGAACTCTCAGTCTGTCTGTCTGTCTGTCTCTGTCTCTCTCTCTCTCTCTCTCTCTCACTCTCTGTCTCTTCTTTTTCCTGGCGATTATAGGCTACATCCTCTTTGTTGTGTACTTTAGTCCGCACCCACGCGCGCGCGCGCGCATGTGTGCGTGCGTGCGTGCGTGCGTCGTAAGTGTTCATAAGGTCTATTGTTGCGTTGTTGCTGTTGTTGTTACTGTTGTTTTTGTTGTGGAACATACTGACCAGGCCAGACGAGTGTTTAATTTTACAGCACATATGACTTCGAAATAATGCACACAAAAATGGACTGTCCTATTGTCATTCTGCGATGTTTTGTCATCATTTTCATTTATCTATATCTGTGGAATACTCTTCTTTTTTCTCGTGTTTACCGAACTTGACAGTAATACCCTGAACGAGTGAAGTGGCCCCTGCCGCACGATTTTGTTAGGGAATATAAAAGAGTTTGGCGATGAAGTTGATTGTGTCTCTTTGATCTAGTGCTCTCTCTCCTCTCTCTCTCTCTCTCTCTCCTCTGTGTGTGTGTGTCTGTGCGCGCGTGTGTGTGTGTGTGTGTGTGCGCGTGTACGTGCACGCGCGCGAGCGCGTACCTGCCTGCCTGCATGCATGCATGCGTTTGTGTGTGTGTGTGTGTGTGTGTGTGTGTGTGTGTGTGTGTGTGTGTGTGTGTGTGTGTGTACCAGCCGTTTAATGGCCAAAAAATCGAGGACCGATACCAAGCCATGACGTTCACAACGAAGAGTAAATGCGCACTGCCCGACAAATGTTTCAGTGTCCGGCTGATGAATTAATCATCATTAAACGCTCCCTAGTGTAGTGACTATTGCGCACAGCGCATGATGTTTCAGCACCGTGTGTCTCTTCTGCCGGAAATGCTGAAGTAACGCGTAGCATGAGGGAAACGAAAACAGCCCACATACTTTTCTTACACAATAGCTACTGTGGAAAGAATCCTATTTTGACTTGGATTTGTTCTGAAAACGTAATTTGGCTACAGCAAAGATCATCACTTCTCCTGCCGACACCGCTTATCTTGGAATACTGTTTTGAGCATTTGTTTATGTCTGTGGTTTGTATCGTCTGAAGAAGTCGTGTTTGTCGAATATTCACTCGTCTGTTTTATGTTGCGTAAAAAAACGTGAGCGTAAGGCCTTCTTTGCACTTTGTTTTCGGTGATTACTTCTGTTGTAAGTTCTATTAATTACACTTCGGTTGTTGATAACATTCAGTTGAATTTAGTCTTAAGTCTTAATGGTGAGATTACAAACGATATAGCCAAAACATTAAAGTCAGCAAGAAAATGTCCATTAGTAGCAATACAACATACAGACTTGCATGGTGCGTGAGAGTCGGAAAAAAAGACCGCCTTTATCACCACCACCACCACCACCACCACCACCACAACCAAAAAAAAAAAAAAAAAAAAAAAAAACCAAACCAAAACAAAACAAAAAGACAAACAAAATTAGTGAAGGCGGGGGTGGTGGATGGGGAAAGAGAGAGAGAGAGAGAGAGAGAGAGAGAGAGAGAGAGAGAGAGAGAGAGAGAGAGAGAGGGCGGGGTGGGGAAAGATTATAAACGATGCAATTTTTTTTAATCAGTGTTGAACCTCGGAGTTCTTGCTGAGAAAGAAGAAGAAGGAGAAAAAGAAGAAGAGAAGAAAGAAGAAGAAGAAGAAGAAGAAGAAGAAGAAGAAGAAGAAGGAGGAGGAGGAGGAGGAGGAGAAGAAAAAGAAGTAGAGAAGGAAGAAAAAAGGAGGAAGAAAAAAAAAGGAGAAGGAAGAAAAAAAGAAGGAAAGAAGAAAAAGAAGAAGAGAGAGAAGAAGAAGAAGAAAGAAAAGAGAGAAGAGGAAACAGAAAGAAATAGAGGAAGACTGAAAGAAAGAAGGGAACCAGAAAGACTGAAGAAAGGGAAGAAAAAGGAGGAGGAGAAGAAGAAGAAGAAGAAGAAGAAGAAGAAGAAGAAGAAGAAGAAGAAATAGGAGGAGGAGGAGCAGGAATGATGAAAGACAGAAAGAATAAAAGACAGAAAGAAGAAGAAGAAGAAGAAAAAATGAGACTCAGAAAGAAAGAAAAAGAAAAAAAGAAAAGAAAAGAAAGGTGAGGAAGGAAAGGAAGAAAGAAAAGACCAAAAGAAAAAATCCGATTAAAACATAATGCTCCTATCTTTTGAGACTGTCGTACGTATTCGCAGTTGAAGACTGTTTTTCATTTGTATTTTTATTTGAAAATTGTCAGCTCTACGTACTGAAGGAATAGTTTTGTTACTGAAAACCACACATGCAGTAACAATGAAAATGAGCTGCTCAAAGCCGAGACCGAATATTACACAAGATGAATCAGTCAAGTCTCCTGAACAGACTTGATTTCAGGAAAACATTGCTTTGTGTCATGTACATTCGTTTGATGTAGTTTTTGAGTGAATGCAGGGCGGCGGCAGTCTGTGTCCATCAGCCTTGCATTGAATCTATCTGTCTCTCTCTGTCTGTGTCTATCTGTCTGTCTGTCTCTCTCTCTCAATCAATCAAATCAATCTATCTATCTATCGATCCATCCTTCCATCCATCATCTATCTATCCATCCATCCATCCATCTATCTATCTATCTATCTATCTATTGTCTGTCTGTCTGTCTATCTATCTACCTGCCTGTTTATCCATTTGTCTATCTATCTATCCATCCCCATCTCTCTCTGTGTAGTTGTGTATCTATCTATCTAGCCATCCATCTATTCATCTACCAACCTATCTGTCTATCTATCTATCTATCCATCCCCCCATCTCTCTATATATATTTGTGTATCTGTCTGTCCATATATCTATCCATCCATCTGTCTGTCTGCCTATCTGTGTCTATTTCTCTGTCTGTCTGTCGTAAAATGATGCTGTTTTAAGTCCTGGGCCCCGCCCTTTATAGAGTGGACTGAAAGAGGCTCCGCAAGCGGTAAAATATAAGAATAAAATCATCTGTCTTTTGAGTTCCTGAAACTTAATTAATGACATATCAAGTAAAACTAGTTTAAGAAGCGAGTTTACTTACTATGTCCTTTTACTTGATTTACTTATCTCTGTGACCCTAAAAGTTCTACTTCAACTATTTTTGTTAAAGTATACACATCTTTGAGATATGAAAAGTTCGTTTTTTTAATTCTGGTATCTATGTATTGATCCATTGGTCTGTGTCTGTGTGATGAAAAGTAGTAATAACATCTGCACAACGAGCATTCCCATTCTACATTCGGTCGTTTTTTCTCCAAGTTTTCGCTTTTACTCTGGCTTCGTCACGCTTGGCTGTGAACACACACATATCATAACTGGACAAAACGTGAAATTGACATTAAAACTGTAATTCAAGTCGTAGTTTAAAATGTGAAATTTAAATATATATATATATATATATATATAGAGAGAGAGAGAGAGAGAGAGAGAGAGAGAGGACGGGGAGGGGGAAGAAGAGGGGCAGGCATGTGATAAGAAAATAAGGTAGGGGAGGAAGAAGAAAATCTGGGGAGAGGGAGGGGGAGGGGGGTCATAGATGATAGCTATAGCCTCAAATAGTGTAACGTTTCAAGGGACGATTGAATAACAGAATCTGCATTGAATGTAGGGCATAATAACGCAGGAACGGGTGCAGATTTTGGTTACATCTATTATTGTAAACATTTTGTCGATTTGCACAAAAAATGTCTTCCGGACCGATTGAAATATGATTAGTTCTTTTAATCCACTAACCAACAAAAGAAAATTACAAAATGTTACTGAGTTTATTTATGTTAATAGAAATGATTTGTCAAAGATGGTGTCAAACAAAATTCAATATTACTAAACTTTGTGTTCGCTGATTTTTTTTTTTAATGCCATTCACTTTGTGAATTGTTTATTCAATAGTTGTTCAACAATGTTGTTGAATTATTGTATTTTGAATTTTCAGTTGTTCCACAATGTTGTTGAATTATTGTGTTTTGAATTAATCTCCTATGTTCCTTAGAAGCATACAGAAATTAAGAAAATCTGAAGCAGAATTCGACAAATAATGCAGGCATTTACTGTGACAGAACTGACACATAACCCGGGTGTAGAGCTTCGTTCAGGAATGAGTAGACCAGAATGCCAATAACTAACTGTGAAAGGTCCATACATGATTGCGCGTCATCTGAGTATCAGAACATGGACCCATGACTCAAAATAATTCTGTTGCTCGGTGTGGACTTGTATACTATAACTAAGCGGACATCTCTCTCGCTGTCGCTCTCTCTCTGTCTGTCTGTCTGTGTCTGTCTGTCTCTGTCTCTCTGTCTGTCTCTGTCTCTGTCTCTGTCTGTCTGTCTGTCTGTCTCTGTCTCTCTCTCTCTCTCTCTCTCTCTCTCTTCTCTCTCTCTCAGTTTTTCTCTTTCACTGTTCCCCCCTCTCCCCCCTTTTCTCTCGCTCGCTCGCTTTCTGTCTCTGACTGTCTGTCTCTCTCTGTCTGTCTCAGGGTCTCTCTCTCTCTCGTTCCGGCTCTTTGTCTGCCTGTGTCTGTCTCTGTCTGCCTTTCTCATTATATTTCGTGCACTGGACCCATTTTCCTGCCCATTTGACTTGCTGACCAAAGGGACGAGCAACGATGCAGACTCCATGCTCCCCTGATGATGATGACGTTGTAACACGCTCTTACCATTGGGGAACCTGAACAAACACAGAAATGGTTATAATCAGAACACTACTCTCAGTAATTTAACAAAAACATCTTATGATCATTCCAATAAATCAGGGTATTATCAACGAGAGAGCGCACATAAATTTTGTATGGGGCCACGTTAACCCATTCCTACGGTACAAGTCAGCCCCAAGGGAGCAGGTTGCCCCGACAGAGGCGTGTTTTTATTGCGGAGGGTGACCGTGACCGCTCACACTGGATATCGCAAAACCGTCAATTTCCAACAATACCCTGGTTATACGGAATTTGCTCGTAGATGTGCCTGTTTTACTGATGCTATTCCTAAGTTTCTCAAAAATTTTTTTTAGCATTCTCCACACTAAACTGCGACAAAAAGAATGGCAGGCGATTGTGTGAGTTAGCCATACGGAAGTAAACGAATGAAAACCTCAAAAGTTTCAGGTACACGCCAGTGGTCGACTTACCCAGGGAGAGCCCACTACCTCTAGTCTCTCCTATGTTTGGGGAGCATGCTTCCACGAAAGATAACTCTTTCAGGCTGTCCTCCCGCCAAAGGCCAGAGTTGTTCATTCCTACATACAAGGTCTTTGATGTTGTGGGGGCTGCTTTTGTGACCGGGCTTTCTGTTCTGTTTTCTGCATGGAAGCAGCCACGAAAAGGGCCCCGTGCTACCGACAGTCATAAATAAAACATGAGTTGAATGGATCACAAAAGCGCGGAGGGAATGTAATGCGCAGGCAGTAAGTGAGCCACAGGTTACAATGCACAGTCAGCTGCGACGAAGAGGGAGTACTTATTCGCCCATTGTTAGCAAATAACAGAAACCGCACCGTCAAAGGGCGAGTGGTTTTGGATAAGTTGTGTGTGCGTTTATGTGGGTTCTTTGTCTGAATGGCCGTATGTGTGTGTGTGTGTGTGTGTGTTATAGGCTGAGGAACGCTGATGTAGGGCAAGATAGGCTTGAAGTGGTCTTGAAACAATGTTAAAGGTAAACCAGCTCGGAGTCGTTTACTTCTTTCCTGTCTTTCTTTCTTTGTTTCTTCGGTTAGCACTAGGAGGTTTACCACTGATGAGAGTTCTGGGTATGAGAGTGACTGTAATCCTATATTTAAGATAGTTGACTGACTGTAATCCTATATTCAAGACAGTTGATTGTAATCCTATATTAAGGATAGTTGATTGAGTGTAATTCTATACTTAAGGTAGTAGCATTCCGTCTTCAGGAATGGTGTCTAAGCACGACATCAGAGTACATATTTTATTGCCTGTCATCCATCCCATCGGCACAAAATGGCCTGCTCTTCTCCGACGCCGAGGCAGAAAGGGATTTAACGTGCGTGCAAAATTTGTAGGCACGCGTTCATGCACGGGACCTCAGTGTGAAATCAACCCGGACATCTCAAGTTGGAAACGAACCCTAGACATTGCGCAAGTGCCTGACGCCTTACCCACCACGCTAACCAAGCCGTCATTTATTTCTGACAGTAATAAGATTTAGGCAAAATGTTTACAGTATAAACACAGAATTTCTGCTCTGAAAACAACAGTCATTTATTTCATTATTGAGTTATTATTAATATGTCCGTATATACATGTGGACTGAGTAAGTGGAAACACTGGAAACAGTGTGGAGCAAAGTTTTGTGAGGTCATCTCCCCCCTCCCCTCCCTACCTGTCTGAAAGCTTCAGTGAGATGCTGCTTTTCACTTTGTTTTCCTTGTAGATGACCTTATTTTTAGTTCTGTTCTCAACATTTATTTGCTTCCCCCCCCCCCCCCCCCCCACTCCAACTCCGATTATCCGTAGATGGCAGGGGTGCAGACAGTTGAAGCCCTGTAGTATTGCTAACGGGACCCAGCGCCAATAACGGCTTAAAAAAAAAAAGAACGAAAACGTACAACCGCACAGATTTGATGTCAAATCAACTCGGAATTAAGATTAAAATCAACGTAAACGCGCCAAAACCAGACAGAAGAAAACACATTCATCGAAAGTTCAGTCGAGATTTGGAACACGAAATGAACACTCCGCGTGCAGTCAAGTGCCAGGGTAAACTGCACTGGTAAAGAAACGAAACGCGAAATATGAAAGAACTGGGGGAATGAAACATGCGGGGAAGTTATGTAAGGGCGCTAAACGGTACCCTTACCATACTTCATGGTTAGATTTAAAAACGCAATCTGTTACTTGACTGTAAATCATGAGATGAAGATGACCCTGACCTTGCTATAAAGTTTGGCAATGACCTGCGGTGTGTTGCTAACGATTCTGTACCTGCCCCTCCTCCCCCCCCTCCTCCCCCCCCTCCCTCCCCTCGCCTCCAATCCCACCCGACTCTCACATTGTCGAACACGCACATGGACACGCACACAAAC
>JADBJO010001874.1:257500-260000 GCA_016801955.1 Conus betulinus
TTTTGAAGTGAAGCTTGCCTGTACCCATCGTCAACACAGCGCAGGCCTCCAAGGGTGGTACAGGACTGCTCTAAAGGCAGGTGAAGACAGTGCTTCTCTGGGTCCTCCCCAGCACCTTCGGTGTTTTTTTTTTCTTCTTTTCTGCTGTGCAACGTGTGCTTGCCTGTCAACACTGTCCATTGTGACAGTCCCTGAATTCACCGTGTTTTATGTAATGTACCCTTAGCAAACCAACATGATGATCAGAAATAACTTGACCATCGAATCCTGCCGATGCCCAAAATGAGTTTCCGATTCTGACTGCTTCATCTTCACATGTTATCGTTTTGGTGGTGTCAGTATGGTGTCAGATACGTCCCCTCACTCTGGATTGATTATGTGTGCAATCTGCCGTATTATTTTGGTGGATGTGGACGTTAACCCTGATGGGAAGATTAATATAGGGAGGCCGGTTTTCGGTTGTCAAGTGGTCCAAGGACTAGAACCTTGAGTGTGTCGAGCCTGTTTTCAGATGTCGGGGATCTAAAGAATGAATGGTGTGAATGTATGCAGGCTGATTGAAGTTGTCACACTGTATACAAAAGGGGGGTGGTAGAAATACAAAAAAGCTATTTTCCATTGTTGTATGAAGTATGATACTGGAAGGGTGTGAATGTACGTTGGTTGTTTTTTAGCTGGTCCGTGGTAAAAGGAACAGGAATGGTATGAATGTAGGTAGGCTGTTTGCTGTTGCCTCGTGACAAAACAAAACAAAAAACAAAAAAAATAAGGAAAAAGAAAAAAAAGAACGGTTGTAGTGTAATGTCGAAGGCTATTTTCTATTGTTACGTGATGTAAGAAATCGGACTGGTTTGAATGAAAGCAGATGTTTTCAGTTGTCATGTGCTGTAAGGAACGGAATGATGCTATGACGAATGGGAGTACGAATGATACAACTACAGGCACGCTGTTTTCAGTTGTCACATATTGTCACATACAATGAGGAATGTGAATGATAACTGTGGGTAGGCCGCTTTCAGTTATCACGTACTATCCAGAAAAAAAAGGGTTAAAAGGTTAAAGTTCCCGCGGTCATTGGGTGGACTGTGGTGATCTGTCAGAGGTGCACCGTGCCTAGGGCGCGGCTTGATGGAAGGTAAAGCTCATTCTTCTCCTTTTGCCGCCTTTAACTTTTCCTGAATGGAATCATGTACCCATTTACTTCTGGGTGGACCGAGGGGGTTTTCAATCCGCAGAAAAACCCCAACCCTACCCCACCTGTGGTTCGAACTTACGATCGTCAGCGTCGCAGGCAAACACTCTAATTATTTGGGCGCGGGAAGACTGGGAGTGTTGCAGATGCAGACGGACAGTTTTCGGTCGATGTGTCCTGTTATGAGGAGAAGGGAGTGGCAGATCTATGTGGAATAAGGTGGTTGTGTGCATTGGTCCAGCGTGTAAAAGCCTCCGCAGGCGAGAGATCGAAACTGCCTCATCATCGTCGTCGTCGACGGTCCTTATCAATCATCACCATTGTCACCATTATTTTCTTAGTCTTAATAATTATCATCATTATCAAGAATAACAAATCGTCATTTTTATTTTCTTAGTGTACGTAATCATCATAATCAAGATCGTAATTGTCGTTATTGTCACTATCGTAGTTGCCGTCATCGTCATTGTAATCATATTTAGCTTTAACTTATTCATCACTGACGTCTCTGTCGTTTTTTTTTTTTTTTCGTATATCCTGAAAGTTGCCCAGAACACTGAACCTCGCTGGGCTTAAACTACTGAACACACGCCTTCTTGCTTGATATTTCCGTTAGTCCACCATCTGACTTGAGAAAAAAAAAACCGTTGGTCTCTCTCTCTCTCTCTCTGTCTCTCTCTCTCTCTCTCTCTCTCTCTCTCTCTGTCTCTCTGTCTCTCTCTCTCCTTTTCATCTTTCTCCTCTCTCTCTCCTCTCTCTCTCTCTCTCTCTCTCTCTCTCTCTCTCTCTCTCTCTCTCTGTGTGTGTGTGTGTGTGTGTGTGTGTGTGTGTGTGTGTGTGTGTGTGATCGGACAATGCATCGATCCACCTGTGTATCGTTCCGTTTCTCTTATACTATGCGTCTAACTGCGTACAATCTGTCTCTGTCTCTGTTTTTGTACTCTCAGTTCTTATAGAACAGGGTGTCAGTCCGTGGTCAAAATGTGTGCCACTCGCTCCAGACAAAACTTCTGGTCCGATCTTTCTGAAAATTTGTAGGTATGTTCATTATGGGTCACGGATGATGCCCGATGTTTTATTTTACCAGAATAGCCGTTACTAACGGCTATAACGGCCCCAAACGGGTATACTTCTTTATGAAGTATCTCAGAAAGAACTTGGCCGATTTATAAGCGGTTTGGATGATCTTGTGACAAATTGGAGCCTCTTTCCATATGTAAGTGATGTAATGCTGAAAATCGATTAAACTACCGTTAAAAACCGTTCTTTTGCCGTTATTTCTTATATATAGGTGGATTTTTAATGAAA